>VXAV01004768.1:4964-14970 GCA_013399715.1 Alectura lathami
AAAAAAAAAAAAAAAAAAGGAGATTGCCATAGATTTCTCCATTGTACACATTTTGGCTTACAGTACCTCCAGGACCACTAGTTCTACTACCACCGTAGGATTCCAACACAAGACGGTGTTCAAGCTCTCAGCTGTATTTGTTAGCGCTTTCCCAACTGCCTTTGGCTATTTAGAGTTGAATATCCAATTGCCAACACCCCAGACGGAACTGTGTTAATAGACACATCTGTATTAACAAATGAACCACTCGCAGAACTTGGGGTCAACACAGGCCACCTACCATCTAAGCTACAGAAATACCAGCAGTTTTGGCCCTTGGTATCCAGTGCTTTCCCACACAACGGAGGCAAGGTCTGGAAGACAAAACACAGCGTGGGCAGTTCCTGGTACTTGGATGCTGTCACTCTCTTTCATGGAAGAAAACCATGTAAGTTGCATGGTCTCAAGGCTGGAGAACCAAACGCCTTTACCACTTTATCTAGCAGTGAAGTCAGTTGTCCCTTGGACCAATAGCTCTCCTCATTTTGACGGGCCACAATCAACTGAACCTCTTTTTAGAGAAAGAAACACTTTCTAGCAGTGCAAATCAGCAAGTAACTCTCACAAATTTGGTAACAAAAAGCAGACTCATAACATGATTTTTAACCAAAGAGTACCGTTTTATGTTGATTGGAAAGAACTATAACATGAACATCCAGATCAACACAGAGGAGTGAAAACAGAACAGAAAAAAGATGTGAGCTGGATGAAAATAAAATAAATATGGCAAGGAAGCTTTCCACATATTAGGCAAAGAATGTCTCTGAGTCAATGCAGAGAAGAGAGACCTTTAGCCAGCCTTTAGGGAGGTCACTATGGGGTCATCAGTCAGAGCAGATTGTTGCAGCTGCATCGGAGTTTGATTGATAACTATGAAGTCATCTCCCTAAAGGCTGACCAAAAGCACTGCCTTTATTCACTGTGTCAGCTGAGCTTTCTTTTTACAACAATGTAAGAAGTTAAACTGTCAGTACGATAAACTGGGGAAAAAAGGAAAAATCATGAAATAAGAGAAGTATATTTTACAATATAAATGAAGATTCTAATTAAGAAAAATAAAGACTAAATGTCTAACAACAAAATAACGTTCAAAACTTATGATCTGCTGCCAGCTTTTTCTATGAACTAAATACCTCAGGGTTTTCTTACTAGTTTCTGAAACAGCTGATCAAAGATGTATGCTAATGTTTTCAAAGTAAGGTAGGTCCATAAAACACTCCAACATATTTTACAGTTGAGCCTGTTAAGTCCCACATTAGGGAGCATTCCAAGAACAAAACTGGAGAGACATTTTCTTCAATTTTAGTTCCATCTAAGCTCTTCCATTTGGGTTGGTGGATGCCAAAGGTGACTGGAAACTAGTTCTACCTAGCTGACTCAGGGGAGCCAGAAGAACAACCAAAATACAACAAGTTAGAAAGAGTACGCTAACATTCATGGAGGAACAGCAGAAGTAACTGGAAATGTCATGCGAAATGCTATGAGCTAACTTCAGAAAGAAACAAGGAGCTAGAAATCCCCACGATCATCTGAGCAGAATGCAATGTCTTATGCTTACACTGCTTATACCTTGTGTTTATGTTGAAATACATCGGAGCTCTTCTGTTCGTGATCTAGAGGGTGTATGATACCAACAAGCTAAATTTTCAAAGTATTATAAAGCCAACAGCTCAAACCACAAAGAACAAATCATGCTTGTGATTATCACTTTTTTGACTCTTTTTTTTTTAAAAAAAAAAAAAGATCTCATAGACTTGAGGAGAAAGCAAACTTTCCACTTTCCTGTCACTGTCCTAGAGCTTACCTTTTTGCTAGTAATGTTTCCTAGGAGCCTAAAACTCTGTCACAACTTGGAAAATTCTCAGATTTGTCAACACTGCACATCCCTATTTACAGTCATAGAATCATAGAATGGCTTGGGTTGGAAGGGACCTCAAAGATCATCTAGTTCCAACCCAAGCCCAGTACATTCCTAAACTGAATGAATGGACATTTACTACTGCCACCAAGACAGTAGTAAAATCACCCAGAAAGTAAAGGAGTTATCCAGGGGTGGCCAGAAGCAGTTCACTTTTTGAAGTAGACCAGTGCTCAGGGAGGAGACCATGATGACCAAAGACAGCAGTGTGCTTTAGACTAGCAACTCGAGTCTCATCCAGGAAGGGAACTCTCACCTCCCTACTAAGAACTATTTACATATATCGTCTACTATTTGATGTAGAATGCAAAACTGTAGGATAGACATTAAATAAAATAATATAAACTCAATCTGCAATGCAGAGTGAATTAAAGTTTTTACTAATTCATTACTAAATCATGGTAAAGCTGTAGACAGAAAGCTTTCCTATAACATAATGTTCTCCCAAAACCTTCTTTCACATACAGCTAAAGTCGTATCAGTATTTTTATCAACTATTGTTTGCATGTGCAGTACTACTATAGCTGCCACGTATTTTAGCTGGCATTAAAAAATTGAAACAGTAATGCTTGACTATGGACTCTAATTGTGTGCATGTTTGGGAAAGGACAGATCAAGAAGATGAGAGATGCATTTCTTTCCAGTTATTAGAATCCAATCTTCATAACTAAATCACAATCATCAAAATATTCTGTAGAGATTAGGCCTATTATCACTGAGTTTCAGGAAAATATTTTACTCACTTTCTTCATCAAATACCCAGGAAAGAAAACATATGAAACTCTCCTATTTCAAGATTTGACATAAGGAAATTCACCATCTTGAAAAACAGCTAGGTTTAGGAATGCATTAAGCAGGCTATATTAAAGTAGTCCTATTTTGTCATGAAGCACAGGAACTGATGATACAAAGGAACTTTAGGGAATTCTATGTGAGTAACCTCAAGATTCCTGAGGCCAAAACTTCACTTTGGTGAATCTGGCACTAATAATGCTTTGGAAGAAATACTTAACATAATGCCAGTAAAAGTAGGCTGAAATTTCTTACTGTAGCAGAAACTTCATTCAGTTGCTTTCAGGTCATATTACATGAAATCAAAATTCAAATTAGAATTGTACCTTTATAGTTCTAAACATGAGCAAAAACAGGACCTTCTAGAAAATGACAGTTCAACCTTCTAATTCTTTACCAGTCTTAGAAGTATGTATCATAGATGTGATATTGGACAATGAAGCAAGGCTGAGGTCTTTGCACATTAGTATTTGTGCAGGATGTGTGTTTTGATAACCTGACAGTGAAGAAGTCCTGCCTACTGATACAAGTATATAGCATCCTGAATTTAACTGCTGCATACTCTTCCACGAATTTTGCAGATTTGTAGGTAGGAACATATGGTCAGCATAGGTTGGACTTGTCAGGAAGCAGAAAATTCTTTAATGCAGGTTTAAGAAAATCCCCCCAAAACAACACGCACTAGGTTTAAAATTGACTTTTTCTCAGTTACCACAAGACCTAAGGAACATAACAATGATGGAGATTTTTGTGCAGTTGTTTTTCTCAGGAATCTCATTGGCTTGTTTTATTCATCACCCAAGGGCAGCAGCAGATACCCCTTCTACTGAGATACACAGCTACCACAAATTGAGAACACACTTGGAGCTGCAAATCTAAAAAGTGCAAGTGGCCTGACAGATAATGATGGCTACTGTTTTGAATCCCATAAATCAAAAAAAAAAAAACCAAAAAAACGTATCATTACTAAATCTGAAAGACTGCTACTTGCTAACAATACTGTAATGAGGTTGGTCATAAGGATTTAGATTTCTGAGCTCTAGAATAAAACACAGTCCTCACCTGTTAGTGGCAGTTAACTACTTTCTAGGCTAAAGATAACGGGGACTGTGTTTAAAGATTAAGATTCTACCAGAAAAGTTTCCCCAAATGGAAAAAAACAAAGTGGAGGAAAAGAAGATAGAGAAAGGAATTTCATTGACAAGAGTTCTACTGCTATTG
This sequence comes from Alectura lathami, assembly GCA_013399715.1. Classification (NCBI taxonomy): domain Eukaryota; kingdom Metazoa; phylum Chordata; class Aves; order Galliformes; family Megapodiidae; genus Alectura; species Alectura lathami. Next base: position 8,935 of record VXAV01004768.1, read on the forward strand.
CTCTGAAATTATGGTAAATTAGTTTATCAAAAGCAGAAGTGGGACTTGTTTCCAGGCAAATTTGTTGCTGTGTGAGCACACGTCTTTCTAGGACAGACATATTCCTGTTTATCTAGAAACTATACGTAACTGCACAGACTGTGGCTGTGATTAGCTCAATTGTCCATAAACCCAAAGCATATAGAATGATGTAATACGGAATAGAAGCTTGTTGTTGTTTTTAACGCACTGAACATTCAGTCAAAATGATTCATTTGAAAATCAAATATACCTATTTGGTGAGGGGTGTATATAGACAGATACTTCAAACAAACAAACAAAAACCCACAGAACGCAATCCTGACAAAACAATGAGGTGGATAGGTGGATCAGCACACAAACGATAGCTCAACTGGCAGTAACCTGTGACAGCAGCAGAAAATGCTTAGTTTAGAGAAGGGTAGGCTCATTCAATGGTTACATCTGATAGGGAGGACAAAGGCAGAAAAAAATTGTGCAGTGCACTTAACTGTCATCATGCATAAAGTAATTCATACCAAACTAACTGACAAGGTAAAAGAACATTTACCTCTAGGCAGTAAGGAGACCCACAGATTCAAAATGAAAAGTAAAGAACACCCCAGGGAAAATGTGAAATGCAATACACTGTGTACAGTGCACATTCAGAATAATTCCATCAAATAACTATTTAACATAGCAAGGAACAGCACACTCTTAAGAGCTGTCTTTTTAACAGCAGCATATTCATACTTTATTTAATCTGCCCTCTGTTGAAAAATAATTTACCATGGTTATTCCTAATTTATCTCATGACCAATCATCAGGTCTAACAGCTAAATGAAATAAAATTGTGAAATTATGCTGATGTATATCAAATGCCAAAACATTCCTTGCTCAAGTAAACAGACACTATTTTAGCTCTCTTACAGAAAAAAAAAAAAATATATCTCTCATTATGTCAACTCAGAGAGAGAAATGCTATATAGCCGGATAAAAATGTTCTGAAGGCAGTCATTTACAAAAATGACACCGCCCTTATCACAGAATCATAGAATGGCTTGGGTTGGAAGGGACCTCAGAGATCATCCAGTTCCAACCCCCCTGCCGTGGACAGGGCTGCCAGCCACTAGCTCACTGGATCAAACTGCCCAGGAGCCCATCCAGCCTGGCCTTCTACATAGCTCTAAGATTTCCTCACATAACTAGTGACACTTGTGTGTTGACTAGTTTTTGGAAAGTCAAGCTCTTTCTCTTCTGAAAATCTAGTATGTCAATTCATATAATTGTAAGCAGTTTTTGGTTGTTTTGAACTCAGCCTAAACAGCTTATTCTAGGAACAGTGGAGGTCAAATGCAGACAGGCAGTGCTACCACTGCTAACAAACGTGAAGAGCTATACAACATATATAAAGTTAAAACATATTTATAGTTAAACCAAAAATCTTTACATTCACCAGGATTCCCAACATCTCTCTCAACCATGGTTTCATCACTGACACAATCTAAATCATCTCATGCTGATACTTTAAGAGAGTAGCTTCATCACGGATATTAATATCATGCAGTTTAGAGCTAGGGTCTATGTCCACTGAACCACAGAAATGTAAATAAAAAGTCTCAGCAGAGATACATTAGTCAATTGTAAAGATCTTGAAGAAGTGCAAAGATTATTAGATTTCTTATTAATATTTCACATTTAAAGATCCATGTCTTAGTTCCCTTTGCATACAAATAAGCCCTGGAAAGTATTTCCAGAAATCATACCCACTGAAGATTAATTTACTTGTAAACTTTTAAAACGATCCATCTGTGATAACAGAGTAACTCATATGTTAGCACATAAGGTAGTGCCCACAGGGCCATCACGATAGCTGCAAAGCAGATAATGCCTGTGATTACTCTCCAGAAAGATGAGAGAAGTGGAAAGAAATGAAGGCTGAGTTTGGAAATGATTCCAAATGATTGGAAATGACTCCAATTATATGATTCTATGATACTTTTATCTTTGCAGACAAAAAAAAAAAAGGCTCAAAATATACATTTAGGTGGGCAGTTCTGTTTTGCACTGTTGGATCTACTCTGTGCATCTTTCCAATCCACTTCCAAGTACCCCAATCTCAAACAGATCATATTAGCATTCATTAATCTTCACTTTCTAGTGAATGACTGAGCATGCATTTTAAAGATTTTCACAACCTGCTCCAGCTTATTTCTTCTTCATCAGAACTGGCTACACTAAGCACCATCATAATGCTGGACTGCCCCTATTATATAAAACTTTTCATGCAACATACAGTTGTTAATTATCCACATAACTGTTAATTTTACCTGTTCTAATGAGCATGCAGCCAGTCACAGACAAATAATAACGTAGCCATTGTAAAGTCATTACACCACCAAAGCACACTAAATGCTGTATTTGAGTGACACTATAGGTACGTGTGAGACTAACACTAGGACTTCTATAAACAAGCACAGAATTACGTCTTTTTCTGTTTTTTTTTTTTTTTTATGTAAGCACTATGACTCATTCCCTTGCCTCTTATTATTTCACTTCTCTTCTCGATTGCTTGAAAATCACTCAAAGCAGAGATTCCGAGTCTGGAATTCCACCTCCTATGAAACCTTAGAGCATCTAGGAGAACCTCAGCTGAGATGTTTTTGCTGTATTTTAGGTTCTGTAGTGCAGAGGACACTGAAGAGTTCCACACAATTATGTCACTGCCTGGCAGTATATAGGTTCAGGCAGTTATAATCTGTTTTACTGCATGCCGCTTTCTGAGACTCTATTTTTTCTCTAGTTTATAGTACCTTGGATGCTACAAAGTTGGTTTTGTTGCTGTGTGAGGTGTTTTTTTTTTTTGTTTTTGTTTGTTTGATTGTTTCCCTTCTACAATACAACAGGAGAGAAAGCAGGCCTCATGCCACAACTGTCAGTTTCATATGAAAAACAAAACTTAATTTCCTCTTTATACCATCTTTTCTGCCTCAATAGACACAGTACACTCCCTTTACACAAAGGATATAGTTCTTTCTAATAGCTCATATGATACCTGGAGGCTAAAACCGAACAAAATATTTGAACATAAACCCAAAGCAGGATTAGGGGAGAGTCATTTCAGTAAATGAGCCCGTATATACTTGCTCTCCTGTTCTCCCTCTGCGCTACTACAGTTTATACAGATATCCTGAGCAAAATACCTTCTCTCCATGAAAGAGTGTTGGGAATGAAACCACATTCATGCTAAATGCTTGTTACAAACAGCACTATCATACCCAGCTCTTCAGCATAAACCTAAGTGAAAAAGTATAATACACCATCTCTCAAAAAACTCTCCCCATTCTTGGCATTCAGCATTAATGCAAACCATGGATTTTCTGTACAATGCACAGAATTTTTATTTGTAATTTTTCAGCCATATAGTAAACTACACTGTGACAGTGTAGGTAATATTAAAATTACACCAACCCAGTCATTTCGGTATAGAGTTGAAAACCATAGGCTTCTGCCATATGTGCTTTTTAAGATTCATTGTTCTAAGAATTTTCCCTACATCTACAGAGCAGACTTTAAGAAGAGAGGTCATATTCTGCTAAGAGCTTTAAGAAAGTACAAACTGTCATCAATTCCTGCTTCCTTGCTATGTGAAGAGAGGACTTCCCTTACTTCCCTTAGAACCTACAGTAACAATTCCATTGGCTGCTTGTAACAACCCTTCATTGCTTCCTCATGTTTTGTGATCCTACAGTGATGCCTTGGAGGTGAGAAGCTAAAAATTGGTATTAGATCTGTATTAGTATAGCTAGTAGTATGCACTCCACTCACTCTGCAAACAAAACTAAAATAACAGAATATTCTGTCATGCTGAATTTTATTTCTCTCTCCAAAAAAGAACCTCCTTACAAAGAAAAATACAATTAGATTTATAAAACTGAAAATCTGATAGAAGCCTAGACAAAAGTAAATATGAAAACAAAACAAAGAATGTTACCCCTCTCTAAACTAAGTTCTTAGCTAAGTTCTAAGTGCTCAGAAGAAGCAATTACTTCATACCTGACTTCTTAAGATAGCCATTATTTATAAAATTGCCCATTTGCTAAAGGTGTTAGTGCTCTGCCAGAAAGGAATTAAATACTAAATAGCTTGCAAACTGAAGGCCATAGGAATATCTGAATAGCCCCAAACCTGTAGACAAGTGATACAAACTTGTGATATGAAGTCAAAAGTGATATTCTGGCAATACAGATTTGCTGCTCAGTTAAAGAGAATACATCTGTTACAATTCAGTGCATCTATACTCCTTCCAATAATTACAATTTCTTTTAAGTAGCTGGGTAAAATTCTAGACCGCCCAATACATTATGGCCACAGCAAAAACATTTTTTTAAAAAATTGTGTTCTGATCCCATTCTGTCTTTAGGGTCTTTCAGGAATATAGGGGATTTAATGAAACACAAATTTCATTAAAATGTCTGTTTCTAGAGTTCATCAGATCAAAACTCTTTCATGACACTTCAGATTTTCTTAAAACAATAGTTACTTTCTCTCAATGCACGTGTGCACACACATGCCCCACTACTGTTTTTTTTAACTTTGTTATTTACTTTACACAGATTTATGGCAGGCGTGCCTTAGCATTTTCTGGTCTTAGTTCTACCTCTGAAATAATAATCTCATTCAACTAGAAATATTAGCATGTATGGTAACAAACAAACAATTAGCCAAGCTCACTTAGGGTTACTGTCCTTAGTTTAGTAGGTTAAAGACCTACAAAATCAGTCTTGGCAGGGAATAAGGTACCTTCGCTGAGCCACTATCAGAATTTAAACTAGAGGGTATGGAAAATATTCGTAAGGGTTAATCTAGCTGTCTATACTCAATGACTATAATTTTATAGGGCAGACGGCAATACACTACCTTTTTTCACCTGTTTCTTAATATACATTTTTATAGCACAAATGTGAAAGCTCTCACACCTTTCGTTGGATTCAAAGTAGCGATCTGCCACCACCAATAATAACTTTATGTACCTTACACACTAGTCTTTCTGACCAGTCTCAGATTTTAAAGGTGGCAGGTAGAACTACACCAGCTTTTCCAAATTTCTGTTGCCAGAATAAGGCTATTCTTTATCACACTTTGCAGCTACTGTCTCTCAAACATAGTCTTTCCCTGTCACTGTTTTGCCTGAACCAGCCTCANAATTGTAGATAGCAAACCCGCCCGTTGACACAGATCTGTAGCGTGGCCTACAAGCAGCTTGCTTAGCAGTTTCTAATTGGAAATAAAGTATTTTGCATCCACAGAACTGCTTTTTAGAATATCAGCAGGAACGCTTTTGAACTGTTACCAATCCCCCAGCAAAAGAGAAGTAGCTCTCCTGGGCTAACTGTATTCTGTGTTAATACCTTTTGTAACAATATCAAATGTCAACTTTTTACTTGAAATAAATTTGAAATATTTTCATTTGGGATCTGTGATATAATTTATATCAAAAATTCTGTATGCAAAAGTCCCATAACCAAAAGAAGTCCAAAAAATAAATTTAATTAGATTTTCAGAAGCAGCACATGTTGTACAGAAATCAATTCATTAAATGACGAAATACAGAAAATGGAACAGGGCAGGAAAGTGCTATGAATTGAACAACAACAACAAAAAAGCATACCGACATTTCTTTAACAACGTTATTTAACAACCTTAAAGACTCAAAAAACTTTTCAAGTCTCAAAGTGCAAAAATATTCACACTCAGAGCCTGCCTATGTCCAATCTTAACCTTCTGAAAATATCCAGGAAGGCTCTGTGCTGGCTTGTGGATAACCAGCCTTTCCACCACTACGAATGTCATGTCTACATCGAGCTTCAGTTCTCACTTCCTTTCTTCAAGGCGGTTACACTCAAGAAGATGCATCTAGCAGGTTCACTGGTAAAGAAATTGCCTTACTCTGAGAAAAGTTGTTGTGAAAGCCTTTCGCTTATGGAATACGTGCACCTATTACTAGTAATAATGTTCCATGTTCTGCATTTTTTTTAA
>VXAV01004768.1:41068-88776 GCA_013399715.1 Alectura lathami
GCCTGTTGTACAACAACACAGATTGGACATCAGAAATAGATTGAGAAAAGCAAACTTACATCATCTTTGGCTTGGAAGAGGTATTCGTTGCCATCAGTCAATCTGCAAAGAAAACAACCACCGCAAGATTAGGTCAGCGATTGCCACAGTGGTTCAAAACTCCTGCTTTTTTAGCTACAGTAGGTAATCAGACTGAGACGTGTGGGACAGTCAGAACATCTGTATGCACACACATACACCCCAACAACTACTGTTTTGGTGTCTCAGACACTCATGCAGATGCAGCCACACACAATATATACTGGTCTCTATACATGCGTTGATAGTGGAAGTGTTCCAGTATGTCAGGATGCACTGCACAAGTCGCAATCTTCAGCAGTGGATGACTGTTATTTCAGTACTTGCTCTTTCAGGCTGATCTCTTCTCTTTTGCAAATAACGGTTTAAAGTTTACTTGATACTTTACAAAGAGAAAAGTCACAGACAACACCCAGAGTTTTCATTGTTTTTGTAAAAACCTGTCAAAACTCTGCAGCTGCCCTGCCGTGGGATGGTGATGACTCCAGATACCGTACTGTATGTCATTAATGAGTAGCTGCCTCTCCGCACAATGAAGGCCAGAGTCTCCCTTCTGTTTTGTTCCTGTGCAGAGTTTACTCAGAGACTTTAACTGGGATTTAACAATTTTTGCGATGATATCTATTAATAAAAAAAGACTGAATAGCATCAGATCAAGCATCTGAACAAGAGGTAGGGTCAGTGGGAGTGGCACTGCAGACTTCCTGACCCTTCCCTGCAAAAACAAGTAAGTAGCAAACAGTAAAACAACTGTTTCTGCCTATGTTTGTATTTGGAACACCTTATTCTTATATTACCAATTCAGAGATGTTTTAAAGAGTGTGAAGGATGAATCACATAGCTGCAAAACAAATATGGATTACTTAGAAGATCCTCGCATCAGTATTGACTTAGAAAAAAAAAAAATCCATCTTGGAATACACGATCTGATCAGTTCACCAAGTGAGTTTCCTCCGAAAGACTCCTCTAGCAGCTGTATAATAGTAGAATACTTTTTAACTGTTGGCACTAAAAATTGATCAGTAAAACAAACACACAGTTTTGGAAAGAAAAGCCTTATTTTTGTATCCTCTGAAAATAACTACTTCCTATACTTCAAAATGGATGGTCTGCAACACGTTCAAGACCTCAAAATGGGATAGATGTCTTTAGTAGTTGCCTAAATCCATACTGAAAAAAATAAACAAAAGTTTTGATTTTTGAGAACAGCAGAACCATGAACATTCAGCTCTTCTCAATTAGTTCCAGAGGCAGCAACTGGAAAGCTCAGGGTTTCTAAATACAGGCTCATAACTTTACACCTGCATTCTAGTCTCGTCTCAGACATAAATAAGTTACCATGATTATTTTGATACCGCTTGCTACCTTTGATAAACAGACCATGTGCCATGGTCAGGAAGAACCTGTTCAGAAGAGCAGATACTGCCGTTAATATTCATGATCAGCTCTCGGGCTGGATTCTGCCCATGCATGTGTAGAGTGAACATACCCACCACAACTTAGACAAATGTCAAGATGCTTCGACAGGTTTACCTTAGCTTGAACACATGCTTTTTCTTTTTATAATCGACCGCTATTTCACAGACTGCTTCTTTCAAGCTGACAGGAATCTCGTTGTGATAGGGAATGCCAGAAGCAGCAGCTTTTGAATCTTTGTAGAAGCCCATCTCTTGGTTGTTTATGACACAGTACACGTTATGCCATGATCTTCAGGACATGGAAAACAACAAAAATACTTGTAAGTCTAATGATCTTGCTTGCAAAACTGGAGAAATTGAACACAATGATTTCTAGACGATAACTGGAGACCAGTTCAGTCTGAGGATGGAAATGCAGTATGCTAAGTCCTGTAAAATGCAGACAAAAATTTCTCTCATAAAAGTACTGCTTCCAGACAGAAGTCTTGACTTTGAGCCAAATGGAACAGAGATTTCCAGAGCTCTCCGTGATAGCACATTAGCATTTCCTACCAGTGGGTGGATTGTTTGGCAGACTGTGCAGTTTACATACTTGGGAGAGAAACTGATTGACCTTTTAACGACTGCTTTATTGTACAAGGAGTTCTCATTGTGCTGCAAGCTAGTGAACAGACTGCATATGAAATCCCTGATTGATACAAATGCTTAGTGACATCACCTACCTCATTCTCTAATACAGGTATAAAAATTCAGTGGTTATTAAAAATAAGAGTCCCTAGATATTGGTATTGGTGCTGTCACTGCCCCCAGACTAGTCCTCTGGTGTGAAGCAACTCTAGCTGAAGAAAAATCATGGCAATACCGTAAAGCAGATCACTCGCTTGTGATCTGCACTCAGTTTTAGAGTGCCTCAGCTCTGACTGCATCCCCCAGATGCTGGCATAGATCACTGCTTGCTAGTCACCACTTCCTTTTCAGCCAAGTCACACGTCTAGTTTCAAGAGCCTTCTCAGGTCATGAAGGACCAGCGTCTGCTCTTCCAATGCAGACAGAAATTTCAGAAATTTTTCCTGTTTGAGAACTGCAGAATTGAGTTCTTAGGAATGGAATCAACTAAGGCACACAAAATCATCTTTACCCGTTTTTCTCTTCTGAACAGATTACAGCGTAGGTGGAAAGTACTAATGTGAAAACAGAAGATGTCAGAAGAATATGGACATTTCTGTTCTCACACCTACATGTTTTTCTTTTCTTGTAGTAAGGTACAACTTGAGAGATCTGGAATCAAATCCCACTACTGCCACAAATTCATCATGTGAGGTGGAAAAGTCCTGGTATCTTTCTGCCTCCATTTTCTACCTTCCAAATGCAGCTAATACTGCATTTTCTACCATGTATCGTTAGACTGCAACTTCATCAAATATACTGCTCAAACTTGCAAACACAGTTCCTAGAAAAACAGGAGCATAAGCTTGAAAAGTACTTTGGAGCTGTGAGAAGACAACAACAGCAGTGGTAACGTTTACAGTCATAGAATCATAGAATCTCCTGCACTGGAAGGGACCCACAAGGATCATCAAGTCCAACTCCTGGCTCTACGCAGAACCACCCAAAATTCAAAGCATACATCACAGTGAGCTTGGATGCAATGATCTGCACCAAGCAGTTATCTGCATTAAGTACTCTACCTGCTTGAGGCTTTCTTGCTGTGTGTCTCCCATTCATGTTTACGATGTAAGAAGCCCTCCATCTGAGCTGAAGGAATCTCCTGTGTTTTGGCTGGTAGGGTAGCAGCAGTCTGGGCCTGAACGGCAGCCTTGGCTTTGCGGTCTGCTGTTGGAGAGGGTACAGGACTAGGCTCTTTCGAACTTGTCCTCTGTTCTGCAGCTCCATTGACCAGTTCATTTGTTTCCGCAGTTTCTGCCACCTAGGAACAGCGGAAAAAATGTTCAGCTGTACGCCTCGCAACACTGAAGTATTCCGCAGTTAATCTGTTTCCCTGTACAACGTGGCTGTGTATAAGCTTTGCCTGCAGAATGACAGGCCAATGAGATCTTTCTCACACTCCACGGAGACACAGAAGGCCAAGGAAATTAGAAGGTATGAATGGATTAGTACCCATTTTATAGGTGGAGAAACAGGACAATAAGAGCTGCTAAAATTCAGTGTGAATTTTACTGTGCTTTGCTCTGCAAAATTCATATTATTTTATATATTGATATTCCTAAAATGAGAGCATTCAATTCTGCTGCTAAGTACTCAAATGTTTGGAACAGTAACAATCACACTTTCTGCAAACCTGAGCGGAACAGCAGAATTTATACACATCAGCCACCTTAAATACATTTATGACATTACTGGGGCATAAAAAGTCTAAAAAAGTTTTTAGCTATGCATCAGCGGAAAAATATGTCAAAACTGCCCAGGAGCATTTACAAAAATTTGCAGAATTTGTTTCTGTAAAAGCTCCTTTCCCACTTCCCCATTCCCCTAGTGACACAACAAAATCAAAACATGCAGAAATTAGAAAGATTACACCATGCATTTCATCTCCACCATCCCAGTTAGGATATTGGATCTTAAGGACAAGGGAAATGAGGTCATATGACATTTTATCCAAGTCTTTTTCAGACTTTCATTATTAGGAGGATTGGAATTTTGTTAAAGGAACTGAAAACCACCACAGCCACACAACATCACACAGCTATTTACCCCCAAACAAAGACAGAACCAAGGCCTTGCCCATCACTTGCTTTGTTGATCGCGTTGCCTGTCGCACTGTGATCGAGATAGCCTAGAGAGCAGCCGTGTTTCCAGCAGCTCTGACTGGTCAAGCTGTCGACGTCTTCAGGAGCCATTCATCCAAAAATCATTTAAATTGGAATCCTAATGGCTATACACTTTTGAAAAGCAGCTTGGTCCCAGTTTTGGCTTTTTTTTTCTTGTACCATTACTTTGACAAGTAGAGCCATTGGTAGCAGCTCAGGAGTTACACAACCAGTGTGTAGTATTATTATTAGCAAGTTACTAAAGCTTAGTGCTGCTAACGCTCTAGTAGATTACAAACATTCTGGACTGTTTTTATGCAGACAAGCAGGTATTTGTGAATGGCACAATAATTAGACATTCCCACTTCTGCACATAGCTTGGACAATTCAAAAGCAGCCGAATTATTATGCAACATACTAAATTTTGCCACCATTTGCTAGAAATTCTTGTACCTGCCAAGTACGCATTATGCACCTCACACCTTTGCACCTCATATATTGACCTAGAAAGATCTAAGTATCAACTTGCTATGAACATGGGAAGGGTTGGTTAACTGCCTTTAAGCAATCTAAATCTCCAGAGTACAGACACTACACCACTGAAACAGGGAAAGAATCACAGCTCACATTCCACTTCAGTCATATCTATTTTACTCTATTTTATTCCCCATTTTACTCTGTTTTACCCTAGAGACACACAGCCTTACAGCCCAGTTTATTAGAAGAAACGTCTGCCCTGCGCTGAAGGATCTACCTACTGTTAGCCAGCTGGAGTGGAAACCAATGACGCTACTTCTCCAAAATTAGGGTAAGTCGAAGCCATCAAACCCTGCTATTTATACCCAAATCTCAAAATAACACAAAAATGTTGCATTAAAGGATGGCGAGGGGTGGCGGGGAATAAATAAATGGATGAGGCTGAAGACAATCCAAGCACTGCCAGCACTGCTACTGCAACACAGGTTGTGCAGTACACAACCAGTGATTCACCAATGAATGCTCAATTATCTGTCACCAGTGCTGATCTCCAAGGGCCAACACACCACATTCAAGAAAAAGGAAAGCCCTTTTGCAAGCTTTCTGACCACCAACAGCTACTGAGCTTCAAACCTACTCTTCTTCTAAACTGACAGGATCCCTGCCTGAGATGTATGAACAGCAAGAAAGCATTACTGGAGACTCACGTAGTCTGCATGCTACATAGAACACAGTAACTCAGCACAGCCTTACATAAACTACCCAGAACTACCAGTTAGCTAAACCAATGCTGAAAGCAGGATGTTTTCTGTAGTGATACAGACAAGATGTGAAAATATTACAGATTTTTGGGTACCCATAACAATCTGAAGTAAAAAAGACAAGTTCCAGAACAGCAGCCGCTGCACAGCTACTTAAAATGTTTTGATGGGAAGTAACATGTAATTCAGCGCTGCAGTCTGCAAGCCTGTGGTTTTAAATCATAAATGCCAACTTTAACTACACAATCAGACCTGTAACATCTACTTGTAATGCTACTGATTGTAAAAGCGCTATGAAAAGCTTTATTGATGCTCTTTCAGGTTTTATCTCCTTTCCATGTGTTATCTACAATTAACAGAAAACAAGCAAAATAAATCTGAATCATAAACAAGTATGCAAAGAATGTGTCATGAAAATAGAGAAAAACAGGAGCTAAACAAACTTTAATGGAAACATGCATTGAGCATGCAGAGACAACGCAACAGAGGACAACATTAATAGCAAACGGCACTGTTACAACAAAATGGTTATCGCGTACATGAATACAGTTTCCTTAACCGTGACTGAGAGGTTAGTTGCGAGTGCGTTAGTGGCTAGAGACTACTCCTGAGGTATATTTAAGCCAGGACTGTATAACATGCAACAAGACAGCCGGTGACAATGACTGGAGACATCCCCTCTGATTTTCAGAGTGCGTGAAGAAACAATATATTCAGTTCGTCAACTTAAGACTGTGCACCCAGCTTAAATAATAGAGACATCTTTGCCTTTTCAGATGCAAAGAGGTGACAGCTTATATACTGCTCTGGCCAAGTGCCATTTTACTCTTTCAAGCCAGAACCATACACCATAATGAATCGGTGAAACCTTACACTTCTAGTGCCTAAAATGAAGACCTTCACTGATGACTTAATTCATTTTTCTTATTCATAAAAGTATAATTTCTCTACATTTGTTTACCTATATAAATTACTTTACATACTAATCTTTAGCCAGATTATATCTGAAGGCTTCCCAGATTGTGGTGTCCGCAGTTACAGCTGAACTGCTCTGAGAACTGTCACAGTCCTAAAGGCACAGAGACCCAGCAGTGGTGTAGGTAGTCACCAGATCATTTGCATAATTTAGACAGAAATTTTTAAAGCATTAAGAATCTTTATCTGGTTATCCTGACAAAAGAAGAGAAAAAAACAAAACAAAACATGCATCATGAAGTGGAAAGACAAGTTACAGTAGAAGTATAATTACTGAAGCACATCCTTTCAGTCACCTCTCTCTGTATGATCTTAGCCCATACCAAATAATTCAGCTGCACTGCTCAGCTAGAAGTCTAAATTCTGACCAACCACAGCATATTTTGCACTTCAAGTCATAGATAATACAGCCTGTACATCTGATGCACTGCAACACAAGATTCAATGAACTGGGCTAAAAAGCTCTCATGAAAGGCTGAAGCATGGATGGCAAATATTAACAGGGAAATGCATTATGTTTCATGGTAATAAAATAAAAAATGAAGGAAACAGGTGGTGTATAAGACCGTGGTAGCCCACAAGATGATGATGATCTGGGATGTCCTTGCAGGGCACCTCGTGTTGCCTGCCACAACTACATATAATTTCATAAACATTAGAGTGTACTACAGTTATCTCACTTCCTCATTAGTATTAAAGAGGAACTTAAAGACTTTATTTAAATAAAGAAGACGGCAGAACTGCTTCCTACCCTACAGCATTAACAGACTGTGTGCAGACTCAAAAGTAACTGGGATGGACTATATGAAAAGCAAACTTCTGCTGAAAGGCATTTCCTCCCAAAGTCCTAGACTGGGACCTGTATTTCCGTTGCGGCAGTGGTTGGAGCTCTAATATCCATTGATTCAAGCCTGCCAGGAGCACTTCCTGCATTTAATATGACCTCGGAAAGTGAGGTTCAAAAACACGAGAGAGAGCTGCCATTTTTCTCATAATTCAAAGCATCAGTTGAAACAAGCAGGCTGTGCAGGAAGGTAACAGAGAGATAAGCCAGATCTCAGATGCTGTGTCACTTTGGATATAATATACATATTTACTGACATCTCTATTTGAAGATTATTGGCATGCATCTTGACTCCATTCGAACATCCTCTGTCAAGAAGGAATGAATGGGCAATTCAGCCTACATCTATAGAAAATACGGAGCTGGGATCTTAGACCAATGCACTTTATTTCACTTTCAACGAAAAGCATCACAACCTCTCTGTAAGGGTGCACACCCTACTCTCATTTATACCACTGTACCTCCAGTGTCAGTAAACAGAACTGCTGTTGCATAAATTGGACAGGACCAAGGGAAAATGGGCCCCCAAAACAGCTATTCAGCAAGAGCACAACACTTCGTAAGGACTTAATAGCAAGATAAATCTAGAAACTATTTTTTATTGTTTTATTTCATGTTTATTTTTATCTGCAGTCAATGAGTCCATTCTGGATGGAATGTTATACAGCTAATCTTAAGGCTTTTAATTTGTTGGTAGTTACAACACTCCCCTCCCTCCCAGCTTGTACTACTGAGCTCACCTGCAGGTATTGTCTTTGGCCTGCTGAATAACTCACTTGCTAATGCAGCCGATTTAATAACGTTGCCGTGCTGAAACCTGTTAGTATAACTCAATGCGTCATACCTGTCAGATTCTAGTTCTCTTCTTCATTATGATGTAATCTCATTAAATCTCAATTACTCACATAAAGGACGCTTTAGCTGGAAAATCTTAATACTATTAGCAACATGAAAAACTCACAGTAAATAACATGAAATAAATGTGTCACCTTAAAGCAACTGAGTGTCAGTGGGGAGACCCAAATAAACGAGGATTAAAGTGAAATAAATATTTCTCTCCAAGGGGCTGCTAATTAAATAGAAGTCAACTGATGGGAAAGAAGAGAAAAGCAGCAGGGAAATCTGAAGCCAAAAGATTAAACCAGTGCCAGTAAACCATACTGAGAAAAAGGTGTCTTTTGCTGCAAACGATTCTGTTTATCACAGTCCAGACCATGATCGGTCATTGGCTGTCCGTCTGCTAATAAAGTTTTTGTAGTTTTGGTAGGTTTGGGAGCGGTAACTAACCCGTGGAGATTCCTGGTCTGATGGCAAACCATTTTGGGAAACCTGTTCTCCTTTTGTCCCATCCCTGTTGAGAAAGAGGAAAAAGAAATTTTATTAAGTTCTTGAAAGTAACCCATCTTTTTCTCCCAAACAAGATTTTCATACTGAATTTTGCACCTCTCAGAAATTCAAGCGAGTGCTTAAAAACTGCTGAGCCATCTGTTGACAGCACTGTAAAAGCATTGCCTTTAAAAGATTTCCACTTGTAATGGCAGAAGCCTATTGCAACAAGGAAATGCCCAACTAAATAAAATAAATCTAAGGTTCAGTGTGATCAAAGTAGGCTTTCATGACAGTTACCTCACAAAGTCTACTGTCACAGAAGTGTACTGATAAATGTCCCATGGACATGACTTAAAACCCATCTGCAGCTTATGCTCATGGAAGGAGAAAGTCAAGCTTGTTCAGAAATGTTAATTCGTAACGCACAGGGTGTATAAACAGCAATTTTACTTTAAGGCTAGGTACATCTTAACAGTACTAGTCACTGCTTCATGAAGAAAAATTGGAACATTCATCTCCGCAGTGAATTCAGATGCCTGGAAAAGTCCTGCCCCCGTCTTCTGAAAAGGGTCACGTCACGAAAACACACAACCTCCAGAACTCCCCTTTACAATGCATCTTCACCCTGAGCATTCTGACACAAGAAACTGCGTGAGGCACGCAGGGCAGCTTCCTGACCTGAAGGCATCGTGGGCTTACCACTGCTGCTGGGATTCTCCATCCTCTGCAACCTTTGGGCTTGGCTCTGGAGTAGGTGGCTGTCTCTTCCTCTCCTCTTCCTCTTGTTGTCGACGTACTTCCAGCAGTTCCAACTGAGAAATGAAATATTTTTGTTCATGTTAAAGCACTGCAACTCAGCCATTCTTCAGGGGCATTTCTAGAAACTAAGAATAATTCTCTACATTTTTCTGAAACTGCTGAAAGTAAAGCTTATTGGAACGAAATCTGAAGGCACAGGTCTTTGAAAGTATTCATCACGCAAAGTTGGTCACACTGGACTTGTCGGTGAAGTCATACAGCATCAGACCCCTTAACATCAAATGGATGCTGGCAGAGCACTTGCCATGTGTCCAGATTTCTTATCTAACTCATTTCATTAACACAAAATAAACAAGTGAAAATGACAAAAAAAGCATCCCAAACTATCAAAATATTGAAAGGTGACATCCTCTTGTCTGCTTGACGTACATAGAAGCAAACTGTTCCACACTTAAATCCCTGAAAAAAACCATCTAAATAAAACCAGCTTGATTTTTGAAGATGTTGAGAAACTCCAGTGAATGTGGAAAATCAAGCTGCTTAAACTTCAGTGTCTAGAGTAAAATTTTTCTCTAAGGATGGCAACATACTCTCCTCCAGGCATTAATTACTGACATTGCAGCTCTGCTGAAATTACTGGATTTTTTTGCTTAACATCTATTTCTAGGGGAGAACATAGCCTTGTACTGGAGCAGTCAAAACACAACAAGCCTTTCTGTTGAACTCCCCTCCCCACACTGTCCTCTTTAACTGAAAATATTTTCAAGAGTTTGGATCTGGGTCTTCCCTCGGAATCCCCCTTTCTTTTTAGCACTGCAGCCTGTAGTGTAGGGCTGGAGCAAACCGCTCAACTCTAGAACTTGCTTCTGGGCCACCACTGCTGGGCGTACGACAGCTCTTGTTGACTAGTGAACTCATTTATCACTTCAGCTTTCTTTGCAGGTTGTCGAGCTCAAGCAAACCTGAGAAGGTTTTAGTATTGTTGGGACTATCAAACTTCAGGCCCTGGGGTTTTCCTCCATGGGGTCAACAAATGGAGATTAGGTGGGTGATGCTGGGAGCTCCTAGTGACAACCAGCTGGCACCGCAAGGAAGAGAAATGGCCAGGAGAAGCTGTTCTCACCGTGGTCAGTCTTTCCAGGGCCGCAAATCTCTCATCCCAAGTAGCTGCAGATTTCTCAAATGCTTCATGCCGCTTAATTAGTTTTTCCACTTCGTCAACACTTTGACCGATTTCACGACTGGACAGGTAGGGCTCCTGTCCCAGCAGCCAGGCCTCAGCCACACTTGCGTCTCTTGAAAACTGATGCACCTCCAAAACTAAGTAAAGAATGCACACACATGAGTGCCATTACTGTCAAAGAAGGCATTGAGAAGTTATCAGGCATCTTCTGAATTTACATTAAGGTAGCTGAATTTACTTTAAAATAGTATTTGGCTAAGTGTTTTCCTTAACTAAGTTCACTGAAATAAATGGTTTACATGACAGAAATTTGTCATGTTGGGTTTGCTTTGAGGAAAAACAGAAGTCCCTCCTTTGTATCTACTACAGACTATTTAACTTTCCAATTTCAGTGTTTCTTTTCTGTTCTAATCTGCAGTAACCTAGTAAATTCAGAGCAGAAATTCTGTTATCTGCTGGTTTACTCCTCAGACTGGTCTATCTACCAAACAGCTAGGCTGAAGGCTGCAAGTCCTTTCAGCAAGCAGTATTTCTGCATTTCATGCTTGTCTACAGCGCTGTAGTCCCAGGTTTCCTCCCAGCTGAAAAAAGCTTCCACAGCTTTTGTGAATGGGATCACACAATTTTGATGAAGAACATGGTACAAACACCGAAACTTGGAGACAGCTGCACCTTCAGTGCAGGTTTCTTTGTTTCAAGGTCTCCATTATTTTACAATTAACAGATGTGAATTCTACAGTTACTACAGTACAGACACACTTTCAAGCAATATTAATAAAAAACTAAGGAGCTGTAGGTTTTTCAGGGCTCAGAAAGACACAGTGAAGAGATATGGCACTGCCAAGACAAATCCGAGGACATCCTTACTCAGTCTCAGCCACTCCCATCTGTCTTCCCATTTGTCAATCATTTCTTTTCTTTTTTCTGTCAGCTGCAGTAGCTTTTCCTTGATCTGGATTTAAAGGAGAATGCAGGACCGTTACATAAGCATCAGGCAGTGCATTCACCCCACCACGCAGAGTAAGCTGTTACCATTCGCAAAAGGCACCGGCATTTACCAACAGGATACATTGTGTAGATTGTCAGAAAGTGACTCGAGTATGAATGCAACAGCTTTTTTTTCCAAAGTAGAAATAAATATGATGTTTGTATTAAAATATTACATTTGCATCAGCATACAGTCTTTGTCAAGAACCACAGTATCAAGATTGCTTGATAAAAAGAATTAGATGAACAAAGGGTGCAAACACAGTGCATCTTCCGTCTTTTTTCTAGCAGATGATGCGAAATGAGCTGCCCATGGTTGCTATTAAAAGCCTGAAGCTACCGGTGCTAACAATGACATGCCAGCGTAAGCCCCACATTATTCTCAGAGAGAACACTGGCCAGCAAAACCTCCCAGTTCCTCAGCATATGAGGATACTCTACAGCCCTTACGTGTAACGCAGACACAGAAAATATCACCTCCCTGAGTGGGCAGTAGCTTGCGACACGTGGCTGTCCTCCCCCAGCCGAAGGGAGGCAAGACAAAACAGGGGTTGAACAGCTATCCTTTGGCCTAGTCAAGTCAGAAAATAAATCAAGGCCTTAGGCAGTTGGATACATTTTTCTCATAACATTCCCTGGAGTTACTCCCTGTAAGACAGATTTTTTCCTGCTCCTTCCCCTAGCAGGCCTCTTCATAGCATTCCAGCTGCCCTCTACAAAATTCAGGCAGCCTCACGGTTGTCTCTGCTCTTGCTCCCAGAAAACACCTTTCCAAGCACAGCCATCCCAGAGACGGCTCCCTGCAGACCTGAACGCAGCAGCTTCTTTACATTTCCTGGACGGACAATGACACCTTAGAGACTGAGGTGTGGTCCCTGCTTCCCAACGTGAATTCACAGCATTCAATCACACACTAATTTCACAATAGCAGAGAAGCGCAATGGTCCCTGAAGTAATGCATGGCATAACGAACAGGCAGCTTATTAACCCGTGGGTCACGCAATGCAAGTTTCTCTAGCTGAAACAGGATCTATAGGCCAGCAGCACTGCTGTTACACATTCAGTAAGCACAATACCTCCTCTGATGCGTAGTGTTTTCTTGCCAGAAGAGATTTGCCGAGCTCAATGCATGTAGTAAAGCTGTCATTTCGGGCATCAATTTCTGCTTTGATGCCCTGGTGATTGTTCATTAGCAGTTCAACGGATGAAACATCCCTAAAATAGTCAATCCACAGTTCAGAAGCATGCATTTCAGATATAAGAGCTGTTGTACTTTCAAATAAATAATCTAACCCATAATAGTACAAGGCAAAATTTAATTCCTAGTTGACTTTGTAGTTCAGAAAACAAGACTTGTCTATCTGACACTTGACTGGCACCAGAATGGTGCTGTTCCTAAGGAAAGGCCGCTAACAATGTCTTGGAACACCATTTTCCCTCGCAACTACTTCAGCAGCCCCAGTCCCTGCTGGCAGCAACACTCATGAGCACACTGCCACAACACTGTCACATTTTGCCAGCCTCCCCCGGAATTTCTGGCTCGATGACACTGCGTGTTACAGGTGTTCCTCAGCCGACCCGCAGACTTTTGTGTGGTATCACAAGAGATGCTTCACGTTACCTTGGCTTTTCCTGGGCTTCGATCTGTCGGATAACATCTTCCATCCAAAGCATGAGATCCCGAACCATGCTGAAGAAACGGAACTTGTCTCCTGTGTCCACCAGCCTGACCCTGCGGCCCTCGCAGGCATCCAGCAGTGCCTTCCATGCTTCTAGGACCTCGTTTTCCCTCTTCTGGATGTCATCAGCTTTGTCTCCAGCATAGGCGGCCTGAAGGCGTGCAGCATCCTCCTGCAGCTGTCTTACCTGGTGTGTGTTTGTAAGAGATAACCCGTCAGCACTTGGGTACTTCTGAGTCACAAATACGAGCGCACATTAGCTACTAATTCATAATTTGAATTGTTTTCTGAAGTCATTGCCCATATATTCGGTCTGTCAATACAAGAAAGGTTTGTTCTGTTATTCAGCTGGTGTACCTCTAGAAGAATGTAGATAAGTACTTCAAACAGCAGAAAATTTGGAAATTCAAAGATCCTTCTGCTATTAGAAAACTCTTTTTCTTTCAAACGCTCTCTTGGGACATCAAACGCTATTTCTTGGCTGTTTCACAGAGTTTTCCAATCATTTTCTCATTTTAAAATAGTTTGAACACAAAATTACTAGCCAGAGGCACACGTATCATGCCAATGATTCATCTTAGTACTCTAGCTGCTTCACCTTAAAAGAATCCTAACTGCTTTCACCATAGCTCTGCGCTATGATTACATATTCCCTCATATAGGTCTTGATTCTATTTACATTTTGGAGAGACTGGAATTGGTGTTTTATGAATGTCTCCCATTTTATGTATAAAATCTACAGCTTCTGAAATTAAAACACCTGAAAACTCAAATGGTTGCTACATCCCCTTTATTCTAGTGTAAAAGACTCTGTGTATTGCAAGATAATTAAGAACTGGCAGGCAGCTCAGCCATAAAAGCTATCTTTTCTGACCTACTGGGACAAATACAGCCTTAACTCCCCCATTCCTTAAGCAACCGGTTGCTTTCCAAAATTCTCATTCTGGCAAGTGAACACTGTTTTTTGGTTTAGAATCCCGGGTGCACTGTACGAACAGCTGCCTTCTTCTATTTATCATACCTTGGCTTCACAAGATGAAGAATTAGATCAAGTTTGGCTGCTTTTAAAAATCTTAGCTTGGACTATGCACTTGAAATCTCTTCAGACTGCTATTAGGCAGCATCATAAAAAACAATATTCAAGCCAGAAAGCATAAACTTATAATCAAGTCAGAAAGCATCTATGCAGGGCTACAGACTTCCTTTGCTTCTCAGAGGAAAAACAAAAAATGCCTAGCAGAGGAGGGTTTTGCTGCTGTTGCTTTCATTTACAGGTTCACACGTCCCCTTATGTCTGCTTTTGCCCCCCACATATCCTTTGGAATATGGTTTCTTCCAGAGGGCAGGCTAGTTGTTCATCAAGGCAGAACATGCTTCAAGCATAAGGACCAAGCAAACCTAAGGTGGCTTCCAGCACAATTCAAATGTGTAACACCCAAGAACAACATTAAAAACAGAAAAACCTGAAACCCGTATTATATGTTACCTCTAGTATATTAAAAATTCTTGACAGATTTAGTATCTGTTCAATGTCTTTCAGAAGAAAAACAAATATTTTTCTCTGAATGTAAGCTGTTCTCCTACCGTATCAGCCACACAGTGTCCTGCTAATGCTGCTGCTGCTTGAGGCGATCAGAAAAGGCCCTCTGAGGATCCCGAGTGGGTTACCCTCGTGCCTCTCTATCCACACTCTATTCCTATGCACACAGCAGGCTGAGCCTCGCAGGAGACATCACAGCTTTTTGCTTTACTTCAAATCAGTAAATTTCTCTGCCTTTATGATTTCTTCTCCAGCTAAAGGCAGGAGACAGAATAATGTCCAACAGGCAATTATCTACATATTCAGAAATCCATGGATTTCTGTTTTAGGGAAACTAATTAACTTACTGCAATGACAAAGAAGCATATTAAAAAAATGGTCCATAGGAAGTTATTCCTGTACGAATATACTTGTAAAGCAGCTGCCAGCACTCTGTCTCCCAGCCAGAGGGGGGCCAAGAGCAGCACTGTGAAGCTCAGGTTCCTGTAGCCACAGACAGCGCTGTTACTTGCTACACACCTGGGTGCCAAGTGCTTGGATATCATGCTCGAATGTTGTGTGCATTCTCTGTAGTGTTTCCACTGTGTTCTGGTCTCTGCCAAGCTCTTCTGGCAGCTTCTTGTGTTTGTCTTGAATGCGTCCTAAGATTTCCTTGGCATCATGGTAAAATTTGTGCAGTTCGTAAGAGGCTGCTAGAATTTGTGTTCTCGTGTCAATGAGCTCCAGGAGATCGGCCCAGGCCTCATTGAGACCATCCTTCCACTCTGCAATTGTCGCAGCATCTGAGTGTCCGGAATTGATGAGCTCGTCCGCCATGTGGTTAACAGTATCGACACGCTCCTGCCCAATGTTCCCAGTGTCTCGGGCAAATTCTCGGAATCGCTCCTGCAGCATCTGAAACACAGAGGAACATATTCATGCAAGGTTGTAGTTACAAAGTGATCCGAGCAAACCAGTCGAACCAGCCGCCCCTTTATATTAACCATCTGCTTGTGTGCAGCATGCAAAAGAAAGGTCAGCCTGCAGCCACACCCAAAAAACCTACCGTTACGTGTTCGTAATCCTGCCCCAGCTCATGGGATCCTGCCACCACCTCCCTTTCAGCAATCCACTGCTCCAGGTCATCCACCTCCCGGTTAAGCTGGAACAGCCTGTGTCTCTCGTCCAGCTTGCCCCTTCTCTCTTCAGCTAGATCCTTCAGGCCTGCATACAGCTTATCCACTTTGGACTGGCGCATGCTGATACGCTCGCTGAAAGAAACAATGAGCATTGAGTCCTCTCTGTCTTTTACAAATAACGAGAGTTTAAAAAAAAAAAAAAAAAACAACTAACCAAACAAAAAAACTGCAAGGCATAAAAATCACTCTTGGGAATTGGGAATTTAACTCCCAGAATGTGTACGCAGAAGTCTGGCTCGGATGCCCTTGACCAACCCTCTGCTAGGACAGTTGGCTGTACTAGCTGGAAACCTCTTCTGCCGTGTACATATAAGCCCGCTGGCTTAAGGCAGTAAAGCTGGGAGCCAAGATCTCCATTTGTCTGACCACAGATCACACCAGAATCTTTTCCCGTAATGACAGACAAGATCTGAGGTGCTGAGGCAAGGAGCATTTCATTTTCATTTAAATTCTGCTTCACAGATCAGAAGCACTGATGGGTTTCTTACCCCCTAAAGCTCAGCATTTCCAAAAGCGATTCATGTTTCTTCTTGCCATATCTTCCTATGGGTTTTGCCTGAGCCTATCAAATAGCCTTCCTTCCCCTCTGCCATACAAAGACAATTCTGTTGTTGCAGTACTCAGCCAGGAAGTCCACTCTCACCAGAAGTTCTGATGACCACAAGAGAGGGCTTTTGAGTTAAATCATCTCCCACTAGGGACAGAGAGTATCTTTGCTAAGAATCATAGAATGGCTTGGGTTGGAAGGGACCTCAGAGATCATCTAGTCCCAACCCCCCTGCCGTGGACAGGGCTGCCAGCCACTGGCTCACTCAGTCAAACTGCCCAGGAGCCCATCCAGCCTGGCCTTGAACACAGCCAGGGATGGGGCAGCCACAGCTTCTCTGGGCAGCCTGTGCCAGCGCCTCACCACTCTCTCAGGGAAGAATTTCTTCCTGATGTCCAACCTAAACCTCCCCTCTTTCAGTTTGAGCCCATTCCCCCTTGTCCTACCATTATCCACCCGTGTAAAAAGTCGGTCCCCCTCCTGCCTGTAAGCTCCTTTCAAGTATTGGAAGGCCGCAAGGAGGTCTCCTGGAGCCTTCTCTTTTCCAAGCTGAACAATCCCAACTCCCTCAACCTTTCCTCACAGGAGAGGTGCTCCGGCCCTCTGATCATTTTGGTGGTCCTCCTCTGGACCCGCTCCAACAGCTCCACATCCCCTCCGTACTGGGGGACCCAGGCCTGGACATAGCCATTCTATGATTCTGTGATTCTTAGCAAAGATACTCCCTGCCCCTAGTGGGAGATTATTTAACTAAGATTGTTCTATCGTCCTGTGTGCAAAGGTAGAGCAGTTTAACACATCGGCTTCATCTTCAAACCAGCCTCAGAGTCAAAGCCAATAGAGAACTCTGCTTAGCTGAAGCTCTTAGGACACAACAGCTCCTAGGCTTCTTGTACTGTCCCATAAGGAAAGCCATTTATGAAAGTGGAGATAAATTAACCAAGGTGTTGTTACTATGCCTATGTTTAAAATACAAGATTCAAGTCTGATTCTAATGAAATCTTAGAGAGGAAGCAGATCTTGGGGAGCACTGCCCTAAGACAGAAGGATAAATAACTGTCACCCTCTGGTCTGGACATAAAGTTGGCTGAGAGAGTGAAGAGGGATCCTTGTATCTCAGGATTGCTATAGCTCCATACAGTTCAGCAGTGCTGGCAGACCTGACACCGCTACCTGGTGTAAAGGGTATGACAGTCATTTACCGAAGGTGTGCGGTACCACCCAGAAGTCAACAGCTAGACATGCCGATCTTGTTCAGGATGGTAAACTGCGCCCAGCATGCAGGTTCTCCTAAAATCCAGTCTCTGGCCCAGTCAGGGTGATCCAACATGCATCTTGAACGGAGTGAACCTCGACTCAGCTTCCCCTGAGCAGTGTCCTGAGTTGTTTTCTCTTTACTGTGGTCTTTGTGTGTCAGAATGAGCCAATGAAGTGACTGAACTACCAAAAGAACTCATGATACAATTAAAAACAGCAGGTAATACCTTTCAGGATGATTATCTGCCACCAAAGTTCTGCTGGTCTTTGAAAGCTGGTGCACAGTCTCAGCATAGTCTTCTACAGCCTGTTCCAAAATCTGGTGTTTCTTCAACATGGATACTGCACTCTGTTCATCCTGTAAAGGTGACAGAAAATGACAGTCCAGTCTCTCCACTCCAGTGAACGTCTCTGCATAGCAAGCTCATCTTATGTGAGCAAAGAGCAGTAGCCACAAAGATTTATAAAGAACCACTCCCTACTTCTGATGACTGTAAATTAATGGTTGAGTTCACAGTAAATGATGGCCACAGAGAGAAGAGTAATGAGCAAAAAAGAGTGAATGCAATAGCCCCTCTGGGATGCAGAATAAATTACATCAGCTGTGGATTGAGCAAGTTGAATTACTTCTGTGAAGCTCTTTGTGTGCTTACACAACACTGGTGATTGTCTGGGGCTAGGAAATGGAACAGTTTTAGCTACATAACTTGTCAGGCTTTTAGCTACAGACTGGGTAAAGACAAGAAATCCTAGCTAGCTCAAACCAAGGGATTCTCCACCAAAGTGCCTGTAGAAATTTTGATCAAATCTTCTCGCACTTTAAAAAAGAAAAAAAACACAACAATTCTCTCAGTGTTAATTCGTACTGTCAATAAGCCTTTTCATTAAAATATTTTGCGATGAGCTCCAGACATTAAGAATTGTTTTCATCTGCATTCCTTAGATATAAAAAGAAAAGAGATCCCTGTTAACTGAAGACTGAACACCCACAAAACGCACTACACGGATACAAAGCTGGGTTTTATTTTATCCGGTCAATGAACACAGTGGATTTATGTACTTGCCACACTATTGAAAAACACGAGTTCAGCTCGACTGATACGGCCTGATGCTGTTTGGATTTCTCTGCACTGGGAGCAAAGGCAGGCCAGCAGCTGACGACTGGTGGCACCCACTGGCAGACCATTGGGCCTGCTTCACAGACAGGCGCGCCGTGCTGTTCCCAGTGACTCCGAACTGCTAGAGGTCTTGACCTAACTGGACCCTACTGGCAACTGATCTTACGGCAAAAGAGAGCGCACAGTTGCCATCTACAGTCTGAGGCTGCTTCACAGACTCTCCGGCAAGGCCTGCTCTCCACATTTCCCAAGATGTGGTAACAGACAGAAGAGAAGATCACCTGAGCTTTCAGAACGGAGTTAGATTTATGTTTCCGTTTCGCTAGTGACATATTAAATTATGTCACCTGTCCCCCTCTGGCTAAGCAATTAAAATCAAACTGGTGTTGCTGTGGAGCTGCTCACCTTGGCTTTCTCTTCTGACATCATATAGAGCTCCTGCTCACTCATCCAGGCCTCGGCCTCGGCAGCATCAAAGTAGTACTGCTGTGCCCGGTGAGACTCCTCGAGGCGCTTGTGACGTTTCTCCGTCTCCTCGATTAGGAGGTTCCACAGCTGCTTCAAGTCTGCAAGTCTCTGCTGAATTGCTTCGGCATTAGGGCTACTGTCTGTGATAATGTTTTGACTCCTCTCAAAAATATCATCGATACGAGGCTGATGTCCTTGGATTTCTTTCTGAAGGGTCTGCACGGAAGAAAAGCAGACTTACGAGACACTGCGCCCAACAAAAAGAAACACTGGTCAGGGGTCTCACCTCTAGAGGGGCAGCAAAACATGCCCTCAGCTCACGTGGATAAACTGGGGCTCTGCCCTCCAGGAGCATCCTGGAACATGCCACTCCCCACCACAGCCACTCCACCACTGAATCATCCATAATTTTGCCCCAGACATTTCTTTCCTGAACTAGCCAGTGCTAAGGAGAAATAACACGTAGGGAGCTCTGCGTACCTGATTTTTCTTTATCAGTAACTGCACAGTCTGGAGGTTGTGTCCATGATCAGTAGATGTTGCTATAGCCATCCTCTCTCCAACCCACAACTGAAAGCAAGAGAAAAAACACATCTGATTGGAAGCAATTGGCTAGAACAGTAGAAAGAGGCAGGTGTGCATGAGGTTCAAAAACCAGCGTTATTCTGACATGACTGAAAGGCTTCTTCCAAGCTCTGTGAGAGGTTTGAGTTTTTCCTAGTGTCTGGGGAACGGGATTTCTTTTATACTCACAATTTCATCTTCCACATCCCGGTTGAACTGGTGGATTTCTTTGGAGGCCAGCAGGTTTGCCTTTCTTTCATTCAAAGGTTCCAACAACTCCAAAAATTTCTTTTCTACAGTAAGGCGTTTGCCATCTACTTCATCTGTACTCTTCCCTTCCTGACTTAGAGCCCGTGCCTGGCTTTGCAGCTCCTCTATCTCCTTCTTACGAACATCCATTTGATTCTCCAGCATCTAAAACAGAAATGTGGCAGGAGGACTTGAAAAACAAGGTAAAAGCAATTTATCCAACTAGGGTATGTCAACAGATTCATAAGAAGGAAGAACAGAAGCTGATCAGTAAGGATTTACCTCATTAATAGTTATAGTAGCACTCATGTAGCAAAGAACAAGGTTTAAACACAGATTCAGTCCTTCATGACTGCAGCCACCCACTGACAACGCCCATTATGCCTGTTTGTGCAAATGCTGATTTGGGCAACGGGGCAGAGCTAAATTGCTTCCATCGGTCGTGCACAACTTACACTGAACAACTCTGGAGTACAGCTAATTGCACATGAGAGCTTCATTGCTCCCTGCTGTCCTTACTACTCCCTTGCTGTGTTTGCTGCAAGGAACGAGGGACCAGCCAGCACTGGACACATTTGTTTCTAAATGCGCTTTTGCTTTTTCTTAAAGATAAACAGAACAACGAGAAGAAAGAAAAGCAAATAAAATCTTTTCTAAACTGAAAGGATCTGCCATCTGCTTCTCCGAGCACAGATATGCTCTCTGCTCACTCTGCCACCTGTGTTCTGTTTACCTGCTGCTTCTTCAACAGGATGTTGACGCTGGTGAGATCTTTTCCGTAGTCGTCCGACTGAATTTGGCTCTCCAAACCATTCAGCCACTTATCCAAATCAGCACAGCTCTGGGTGAAGAGCTCCGCCTTGTTTGCATCAAAGAGACGCTGAGCCTTGGTCTGGGTAGTGGATTCGAGCTCTTCCCACATTTGATGGAGACCTGTCAGCTTTTCTTTCACCACAGCTTCAGTCTCTGGTTTCTCTGCAATGAGCTGCATTCCTTCCTGCAAAGCAAAGAGCAAGCAAAATGGTACCTCCCAGAAGCACTCACAGACTGCTAGTGAAATTATTCCAATTAGTAAGCACTCAGGATTCCTCATCTGCTGGCAACATCAACCACTCACTTTCTGTCTCCAATTATCCAATGACTCTTTCCAGAACAACGGCTCCCACATCCTTCTCCTGCCAGGAAGAGAGTTTCTCAGCAATAGGAAGGTAAAGCAACACCTCTTCTCTCCTCCCCACTACCCATGGTCTTTTGTGGGATTTTTGGGGACGCTGCTCGGACAGGAGTGGGGCAGGCTGCCCCGCACACCGGTGTGACAGAAGGGGAGCTGCAGCTGAACAAGCTGACCGCCTGCCTTCTGCGGGGCATCTCACCAGGGGAGCACTGAAGATCCAGCGTAGCGCTGGGAGAGGGAGTTCATGGCACCAAAACTGAGCTGTGTGACTTAAGAGGGGCATGTCAATGGGTCACAGTAATTAGCATGGGTTTATGCTTGTATCAGAAAAGAACGTTCTTCCTTGGAAAGCAGGACAGCTACACCTAGCAGCAGCTGAGCACTTGGGCTTGAAATATCTTTTTGTCTCTACAGAAACTGTATTAGCTTTAGAAATATTTCCTTGACTTCTAATTATACAACTACCTCTGCACCTGGGTGGTGCTGACAATGGATGAGTTTCTCAGATGTGAACACTACTCGCAACCCACAACATCTAAGAGCACTGACCCCCGATAACATTAACATAGTGATTGCCAGCTGTGATTCAACACACAACTTTGATACTTAGCTTTGATACTTCACTGCAATCTGATTTTTGAGAAGTAAAGAATGAGCATGTACTAGCATCACTAAAAAAGTACATCCAGTACTGAGAGGAGCCTCCTAATTACACCATTAAAGGGTATTGCTATTTGCAGATCACAGAAAAGCCTCTAATGGGATACAGAGTGCCAATGTGGGAAAGGAAATAAGCAATTAAGCTAACTTACACTAAACAGAAACCCCAATGTCAGGGCTAAAGACAGCTTAATTTTCCTCCTTAGTTTTCCAAAGTCGTACACGAGAAATCGGGGAGAAGAAAGTAAGAGAAGAAAGCTCATCACAGCATATAAAAGCCTCCACAGTAGCTTGGTGACACAGAGCTGTGAACCTACTAATCACCAAATTGGCTGCACCTTACTTCTTGTATTAAGTTTGCATGTGGAAAGGCTGCCTGATTATAGTCCTGAAAGAATCAAAACCAGCATGGCAGCACGAATGTCTAAATTCATCTGTGTTCAGTCATTTCCCAGCAAGTACTTTTGCTTTATTACCTCAAATCACAACATTTGCTCTTTTCACACTTTGGGTATGAAAAACAGGTTATGCCTTCCTCCTAGCAGGTAAGGAATCACAGAATCATAGAATGGCTTGGGTTGGAAGGGACCTCAAAATCATCTAGTTCCAACCCCCAATGGTTAGACAAACAAAATTTATTGCTAAGTTAGCCATTAGGTGTTTTGTCAATACATCTTGGATAAAAATACTTCAGATGGATGAGGAATAAAATGGGTTAGATGGAGACACAGTATTCTACTACAGTAACGAAATCTCCTCTTGACTTAGCTGAACACACAACTCAAGGATCAGTTCTGCAGAGGAACAGATCTCCTCTTTGTGCATAACCATCTTCGACAAAGACGAGGGCGTTTCTGGACGTTCTTTAGTTACCTTTTCAATCTTCTCCAGCCATTCTTTGTTGGATGCAAGCTCTGCCATAAATGCCTGATGCTTCAGCCATTTGCTGTGCAGGTTCCTTGCCTCGTCATAGGACATATCCTGGGCTGTAAGCATCTTCTCATTGATCCAGAGTGAGAGCTGAAAAGGAAAATACAGCAGTGTTCATGACAACGTTTGCAGCAGGAAATAACGCAAGGTATCAAAATGCCTCTGGATCAAGGGTAAAGAGATGCCCACTACAGAAAAGCTGCATGAGATTCAGAGACTGCTTTTACTCGGGGTTCAGTCAAGGACCCACCAGTTAAATAACACCCATCTCCAACGCAGAAACAACTCCCAACCCACACAGACAGGAACCGACTCCATTCTGAATAAAACCAAACACGCAGGTCTCACCCTGCTCAACAGGAAGAGAAGCGGGGACATGTGTCCTACTTATTGGTCACAGTGTACTTTCATGCTGTTTTTCCCTTGCAGCATTACTCAATGTGCTTGCTGCTCAGGACGGAGACTCAAATGTCATCGCCACACCCCTGTGGAGCCTCACTGGTTTCCTGAGGACACTGCAGAAGTACACGCTAATGGAGTGGCATGCAAAATTCACTCTCCAGAGTTAAACAGAGCCTAAGGCAAATCTTTCAGGGAAACAGTGAATGAGAAATTCTGTAGTTCCATTTATATTAAAAGCCTTTAGAATAAAGATGGGTTTGGACCATTAATTCACACCACATTTACCTTCCCCCTACAGTCTTTTATCTACATAGGTTACATAAACACTTGAATTTGCTTATTTGCCCAGCTTCCAGCAAGGTTTTTGGTGCTCAAGACATTCCTTTTCCCATTCCATAAAATCCAAAACTGACTGTGTTCTGTTTTTCTTCAAATACAAAGACACTGAGAACAATTCCCAGATCAACACTGGAGAAAAATCAATACTTTAGAATCAGCTTATTTGCCAAGGGCAAATGGAACGTGAAAATGATCATAGCAGCCAACGTCAAATTTCCTCCTAGAGTGAGCCTGACTGCTTTATCTGTTTCTTAGGTGTAGAGGAAAAAATACATTCACAGGAATGCTTAGAGAACTTGCAAAAAGATTCAGTTTCTGCATATATGAAGTTGCCTGCCAAAGAAGAGAATGTCAAAACAAATCTAAGCTTTTACTCCTAGACCGTCACCTCTGCGATTCACGTCCTCCTGCCAAAGAAGCACCCTGACAAAGAGAGTACCGGGCACAGGTGAGACTGCCAATTCCCCGCTCTGTACTCAGGACACAGGACAATCAATGCATTCAGATTCACAAGCCTTTTAAAAATCGTCCCTCATAAGTATGGTTGACTTCCACAAAATGGCAAAAAATCAAAGCAAATAAAAAAAACGTCATCAGAGAAACTCATCTGATTTCGCTATCAAGACTAAACAGAAAAATGCTCATGTACTGGTGTTGATGGAGATCTCAGTAGGCATCAAAGGTTCCAGCTGTAACAGGCTGCAGCGCTACTTAACCATCACAGGCTGCACTGAGGATCGCTACACAGCCTGAAACCAGTGGCTTCGCTCCTGCCTTTCTAGGGAGAAGGCAGCTGCGATCGTCTGAAAAGCGCAGTGCCCATCTTTCACTGTTTGCTCCCACTCAGCCTGAGCACGAAGTCTTCTGAGGATTTAAACGTGCTTCCCAAAGAAAGGCAGCACTGCCTGTGTTCACGGGTGCGGTCAGCCCAGACAGTGTTGGGCTTCCACCCACTTACAGGGAAGATCAGCTTTCATCTGATCACAGGGGAGCCGCGGAATAGCGAAGTCCAAGAAAACTAAATGTCAAAATTTATCAGACCCTCCCCTTCTCTGAATATCCTGCTGTCACTCTGTCTCATTCACCCAGCCAATTGATTTAGCACATTCATACTTATGAATGTGAGAGATAGACAAAAAACGCAACACCTCAGGATTAACCTGTCCCAGTGTATATACTAACAACACAAAAATCTGCCACACCTTCCTTTGCCTGTGACCCGGAGGAAAGATTTATCATGGCTGAGCAGTCGTTCTGAGCATTACGCTGCACATCCTCGAGTGCCACCGACCCTGCTCATCGCCTCGCTTGTGGCCAGAGGCAGGACGGAGAGGGGCAGGAGGCCACATTTCAGCATGGAGGGCTGATGACGAAGGCAGCTGCCCAGAGGAAGGAGCATGCTGCAGAAAACACTCAGCCTCTCCATGCGTTAAAAACCCTCCCTAACGCAGCAGGCAGGAAGGCTGAGGGATCGCTGCCCAGCGAAACAGAGACTGGTTCAAATCCGCTGGCTAACAGCCCTCAGCTTCCTGCGCAGAGGCAGTGGAAGAGCAAAGGGCGAGGTATTCCCTTGGCTCCCGTTCCCTTCCGTAGGGCGGTGCTGTTCCCCTAAGTGCTGGGAGGGCAACAGCGAGCTCCACAGAGCACAGTGCTGGCAGCCGCCCTGGAAGCGACTCGATCCCTCCAGCCCAGCACAGGTATCAGTAGGCACTTTGTAACCCCGCCACTGCAAACCCTAAGGCTCATTATGTTCTCTCAGAAAACAAGCATTCAATTATCATCATGGCTTATGTCCTCTCTGAAAGGCTTGCAGAAACTTATAACTTCTATCTTTGAAATGCTCAGTTCAGACATCCCGGCTGCAGTGGCTGGAGAGAAACAATCGAGAGAAAAGGCATTCAGGGGGTCAGACACTAGAGCTTTTATGTTTTCCTTTTCCTTTCAGTGACTGGGGAAAAAAAAGATCCGAGGGAAGACAACCACATTGACACAGGAGCTCGAAGAGCTCCAAGAGCTGGGGGAAATTTTGTATTAGAAATGTTACAGAGGAAGGAAGAAGCTGTTGCTAATAACAGCAGAATTTTTGCTAATCTGCCATGTTTTTACCACTGAGGAAGGAACATCGATGCCAACTTCATGGTTAGTTCACGCAGTGCAGGAAGACAGACTGCATCTAGGCAACCAAGCAGTAAACACCATTTGCCCATCATTTGTGAGTGCAGTTTGTATGAAATCCCAGCTGCAGGGCAATTCCATTTAGACATGCTGCAGCGACTTCCAGTCTCCTGTAGCTGGCTGACACGTACAGCTAATGCAGTAACTCCTGAAATTAACAGCAGTTGTCTCACAGTCACCTTTCTTTGCAGGCTTCACGTACAGATAGCTCTAAATGCACATCACAGGGCAAGGCCTGTGCCACCTTCAGCATCTGTCAGCATTGTATGAAATAATCTGAAAATTACTCGCTTAATTCCTCATGCCAGGAGCAAGACTATTCCTAACTTCAAAATGCTGCCTTTGGTGTAAAGAGTCCAAGTACGCCACTTTGTCTTTAAATGTCACAATACTTCATTTTAGGAACATGCAAAATATCAGGTAGATCATGTGTTAACATCATCCCGTTTAGTCCTGCTCCCTTCTTGCTCCTTAGCTTCTGTTCTTCTGACTAATGTTTTGTAGAAATCACGTGATGAAATCCCTTGTATCAGGCCAAATACATAAATGCAGCCTCAGACAAAATTCTTGTTCTAAGAGTTCAGTGCTAATCCTGCCAGATTCCACATGATTAACTTACGCCACAGCAGAAAGTCTTCACTGCTTTTGGCAATTTTCCCTGTCTTTAGCTTAGCAGACGAAAGAAAACAATTCAGTTCAAATAACAAACAGATTAATTTTTGCAGGGTTCTGGGTGTTTGTTTTTGTGAATTGTTTACTCCACACTAAATACCACTGGATGACTTGATTGCAACATGTTGAGTACTCCAGCCCATGTGTTACCTCCATAACACATGGGAGGTAAGAGTGCTCTTCTGCAGGATGCAGCTTTTAGCGATAGAACTGAAAGGACATAATTTACCTCTTGACAATCCTGAAGAAACTTTTGAAGATCCCTGTTATCCTTCAGTCTCATCAGAAGTTCGCTGGCTGCTTCACGGTTCTTCCTATGCCTAGTCAAAAAAATAACAGCAGAGAAAAAAACTTGAAATAGGCATTTCATGCAAAACCGGTCTGCTCATTTCTGTTGGCTCTCTGGGATGCACGTACTGCGTAAGTACGCAGTGTGTCTTCCGCTGCCCTCCAGAGGAAGGGCACGTCTGAAGCTCAGAGATGGATGTGTTATTTAGCGTGCTTGCTTCAGTTCAGCACGTTTGGTTTCTTGTGATCAGTTAAATACACAAGGAGAATTCTGAAGTCAGCAGGGCTTCACAAGTGTTATGTACAGAATCTGGAGCATTAATTGCAAGACCGCATGAAAGTTCAGACTGTTTGCCAAAAGACATAAGAAAACCATCTGCAAACCTGCAACAGTTAGGTCTCGTGTTACGTGGTCCTTGCACAGCGTGTGCTTGCTGTGATGCTCTTCATAACATACCTCCCCTGCGGCTCTGCGCCTCCTGGTGAACGAAGCTGCACTCGTTTATATAACCTTCCCAAAGCTGTACTTCACAAAACTCACGTGACACCCTTGTGTATTGCTGCAAGGAGAAGCTTTACGCACCTTGGAATGCATTTCTCTGAGCTTTTAGACTTACTGCAGAGTAAAGCCAAAAGTTAGTCAAAAAGCCCTATTTTTAATTCTTAACTGTTTGCCCCTTGAAGGACGAGCTGTGCTCATCCCAAGGTCTTGGTGGGTTCTTCAACGGACACGGTGCCTGATGAGTTGATTCCCAAGGTATTGCTGAACTTCTTGACTGCTGCTTAATTTGGAACGGTTATCCCTGGCATTCCGAGGCTTCATTATTTATGAGGCAATTCAGATGGAAGAGGCAGAGGAAAGAAGATGATATTTATTTATGGCTCATTGTGTAAGATTTGTTCGTATTTCGTTGTGCATTCTCTTAAAGGAAAATGTTGCTGCACTACGTAACAGAGTAAGATTAATAAGGATAGAGAGTTGGAAGTTTTTTTATAGGGTGGCAATTAATAAGATGATCTCAGCACATAACAGTAATAGCTAAATAAATCCATGCTAGCAGAAATCTCCAGAGGCTCACGATATTCTCGAAGACTATAAATTACACATCGACAACAACTGGCTTAACGTACCACTTTTCCTCACTTACAAATCACCAGAGCAAGCTCTCTGGGAAGAACGCAATGCTTTCAGAAACATCAGGGAATATCTAGGGATAAGTTTTATGTAAAAGCCAAAGGGCTGTAGGGAGAGGAATGGGAGGAAGCCCTTTAAAGGCCTACAAACCACTTCTCTGTTGCCTCGACAGCTTCCTCTAAATTACCATGCAAGCAGCATCTGCACAGTTGTAGGCAGAAAAAAAATTAAGTTACAATCAGATGGCAGGGAAGACACATAACTGTCAAAGCAAGAGGCTGGAGTCCCAGGTAATCTTGACAGTTTGGCAGGTGTTATCTGAGAGAGCATAAAGGAGAGGACACACAAACTGCCTTAGGAAAAACCTCTGTAACAGAGCTACCACCAGTGGTTTTGACTCAACGCTTTCTTGGCTCATTTGTATATGCCTGGGCAAATACAGCGCGTTACTCAGGTTGCCAACATGAAGCAAGGAATTGTTTGTGTGATTCCACCATCACGATTTAATAGATTTAAGGGTAGATTACATTCTAGACTCATGTAGTCTGGATAGGACAAGTTGTGAAGCCAAAAGGAGAATTACACTACGTTGATCTGAATAGAGTTAAGAACGAACAGACAAGTTCTTATGTTGAGAAATCTCGAGTTTAAAAAACTAATCAAAATATCTCCCATAGCGTGTTGGAAATAATAACTTTATGGAAATAATAACTTCATGAACTTTGAAGGGGAAGCATGCAGGGATATCACACAGATGGCAAAATAGCTTTTTTATCATTATTATTTTTTCTCCTCAGCATAACAAATATGAACTTTGGTGCTCAGAGTTATTTAACTCTAAAAGGTTGTTTGGCTCTTCAAGATGGCCTGGAGTGAGATCAAACAAGGAGTATTCTCTGAAGAAGAACAGGGCCAGACTGTAACAAGATTTCAAGAGAATACCTGAAGTTGTAGCTGTAGTATTTTTAGGATGGACACTGCTGGAACAGGCGGGCATTCCTTTGTTTTTCTCACAGAACTGATGTCATTTTCTAACAGGAATAAAGGGCCTCAAGAAGCCATCTAGTTTGCATACCCTACCCAGACTGGCTCTGTCTAAATAAGATTAAATCCTTGTCCATGTTTCCCTAAACTGTTCTTTAAAAGCTCCAGTGACAGAATTCAGGATTTTCTTATTCCAGTGCATAACTACCCTTATTGGTAGAAAGCTTTTCCGGCCCTCTACGACCAGTATGTCACAAGGCCTTCTAGTAGGATAAACAGGCAGAAAGGCTGAAGAACAGAACCCTTCGAAATACAATTTTTCAGCCAGATGCCAAAAAGCTCCTGGTAGTAAGGACGCAGCCTGGTCACCTCGCTTCTCTGGCTGCACTGGAGCCAGCTGGGCATGGTGGGGCTGCAGCTCCGCTGAAGGTCACGAGTACAGCGGCATCCCTGAGGGTGGAGAAAAGCACAAAGCTGGACGCACGCAGCTTGTGAACAAAGATTGTTCAACCGCCGCTTGCATTAAAATCCTGCTCTTCTGAGAGGTGCATGGCAAGGAAGGGCTGGGAACTCTGACCCTGCCACACTGAGCAGCATCAACGGCTGCTGATTTGCTGACATAGTGTGTGGAAGAAAATCCCACACTAGCACAGAAGGGTTTGCCCTTCAGACTCCAACTATTTAGAACGGCTGCTTGAATTCATCTGCTTGTTCAGGTAAACAATCACAAATATTACTTTACAGCAATGTCTAGGTCTATATTAAGTAGGGACTTCCCTCTGTATACTGAAGAGGCAATCTCAGACCCAGATGTCCAAGCTAAGCTAGACCTACATGGCAAAACAGAGGACAGGAAGTGTACCACAGTCAGGTAAAGACAGGGGCAACATTATGAAGAATCTAAAATAGGAAAATGAGGTATGTTCAGGATGAAGATGTGCCTGATTCAGTTACTCCAAGAGCACAGCACCAGAATTTGCAACAATGTTCACGGGCTGTCTCCCCAGAGGCCCCTGAGAATGAAAACTGACAAAATCTCCTGTGGTTTAACTGTAAACCTGTGGGTTTCAAAGCGTCTGCAGGAATAATAAATCTTACACATAGTGTGAATGGTACTGCCTGCTAAGAATACTGAGACATATGCCAGGCAGTTCTAACTTCTTTAGTTGTTCCAGCAAACAGCAGGCATTCTCCTTTCAGAATGGGCAAGAACAAAAAATTATTTCAGTTCTCTGTTAAGTAGAAAGTTGCACAA
Source organism: Alectura lathami (assembly GCA_013399715.1). Lineage (NCBI taxonomy): Eukaryota > Metazoa > Chordata > Aves > Galliformes > Megapodiidae > Alectura > Alectura lathami. Next base: position 71,262 of record VXAV01004768.1, read on the forward strand.
ATACAAAAGTTGAGATAATAACTTGAGTCAGACTTGCCACTGTCTTTAAACTAAATCTTGTTCTTAGAATCAGAGAGGCTGTGAGGCAGGCAAAAGGACTAGGGCAGTCCCCTTACGCTCTTCCAAGAGAAAACAGAGGAGGAAATGCCATCCCTTATGGATGGCAGAGACAGAAGCAGAAGTCACCAAAGCAAGGACAGCTGCAGTGGGGAGACCAGTCAGGAGCCCTGCTCTCAGCATCCCTCTGGACTCAGGAGTGCAGGGGAAAGGTCCTTCTTCACTCTCTGAGACCCAAGTAGGGCGCACTGGCAACAGCGAAAGCGGCAGATGGGACCAGCTATAGGAGAGTTTCCTACCTGCAGGACCAGCTGCATCAAAGCTGGGGTCCAAGAGGACTCAGAGGTCACAGGACAGCAAAACTGGACTTTGTGTGCCACGGGTGTGCTGATGGCTTTCTCCAATTCACCTTCTTCCCTCGGGATTGCTATACTGATGCCCATCTTCTCCTTCCCTCACTCTTTCTCCATGTCCTTATTCCCACATATCTTCCCCTTTGAACTGCACTGACAGGTCATGCTGCAGTCCTATCTCCTAGCACACCACTTCACTCAGCTTCTGTCATCTCTTCTCCTTCCTTGGCCTGATGCCTCCCATGCCTGCTGAGACGGTAGCCACTTCAGGGTAGGGGCTGTCTGCTCTGCCAATGGACAGTGGGTTCTCCTCTGGGTTAGCTTGCAAGCGTTACTGTAAAAAACACCATCAACAATGCGAAAAACTACAAAGAGCTCCATGTGGGAAGCGTGGAGCCACTGCACATATTTGAGCTTGTTTGTTTTGGTCTTTTGTTATACATGCAGGTGGAGCTTGGATGGGAGAGTAATTTTTTGTAAAACCAAAGAGGCTTCCTTTGCTACCACTCCTCCTACACCCAGCCCTACGGCTTTGTTCTCGAGGCTTATCAGCCTTACAGACTCAGAGAGCAATCACACGGATTTCCTGGATAGCAGCACACCGGATGGTTTTTGCAGCACTCCGCATAAATAGCTGGAAATTGAGGAAATGCGTTGAAAAATAAGTGGGTTTTAAAAAATACAGCCTCTAGGATGTGCCTGCCATTCCGAGCAGCACCTCCAGCACACGTGCTGCAGCCAGGACGGTCCAGGTAGCCAACCTGGGTGCTGCAGGAGCACAAGGACACAGAGGAGGAGCTGTGCTGGGGAAATGGTCACCAGAGCACCACAGCCGTGGGCAGCAAGAGCCCCTCTGCTCAACATGCAGGACAGAAGGCTGAGGCTGTTGGCGTGCAGACAACTTCAGATGGGGCTGCAAAAAGAGGTTGGCCTCCTCCTATTACAGCCTTGAATGCTATTTTTTTAATTCCAGAAGTTACGGAAAGCAGACACCTACTCAGAAAGCCTAGATCAAGTCCTGCCTTCATGAGCGGGCGTGAAAGCTTACAGCAGAGGACATCCAAAGCCAGAGAGAGTAAAAAATGAAAATTAATTTTCTAGCTTTCACCTTGGGTGAGTACGGAGAGAGCTAAACGACTGCTTGTGTTGAGCAGTAATACATTTTGAGCTGGCCCTATAAGCAGCACCAAAAAGGCTACATTTCTGACGCCAAATTAAACCTGACATCCTTTAGGTCACAAGATGCTCCTACACGTGGGCCACATGAGAGCAGAACTTGTTGCAGCAGAGAAGGCAGCACTGCCAAACACCTTTTACTTTTTTTTCATCCTTCTCACTGGATGCTCCTGGAGTGAGAGGCATCTCTTTGAAACAGGCAGAGTCCAGCTGAAGGGTGTTACATCTGGGGCAACTGAGAAGTCGACAGCACATAGGATTTTGGTGCTGATACACAATGTGCTGTGCCACGACTGCACTTTCTGTGACCCTCACATAACGGGACCTGGCTGTGCCTGGACTCAGGCTCGAAGTTGCTGGAAACCAGATTAAGTCAACAAGCTCAGATTCTAGATTGCTCTCCTATAATCTCCTTTTTCTGGTCTATCAGATTCTCTTCAGAAGCTAAAAAGAGTCACGTTGGTTAGAGGAAGAATGAAAATATGAGGTATCCTTGCAGTTAGGCTGTCAGAGGGCTCAGAGGTCCCCAGCAAGCTCCGGGAACAGGAATATCTGCCTGTTTTTAAAGCATTGGGCCACAGCTAAAGCAGGCACATAGATGGTGTGAAATGTTTACTAAAACAGGTAAGGTGCAACATTTTCTGCACTGCTTCAGTTCAGTTTCTCCCTGGAAATCAAGGCATCTGGCTAACTGAGCTTACTGGCTGTGGTCCATAACATTTGTCATAAAAGTTCTGTAGGAGCTCACTGCTGCATTCTGGTGCTCCTGACTGAAACCCCTCTTGAAAGGCTTCACTATTACTCAGACCAAACACAGAAAACTATAAATCACGGCCATCAAAACACAACATTCAGTTTTCAAAGAAAAATAAACTCTTAAAGGTCTACAGCAGTCATGGCACAGCTAAGGAGACTAAGCAAAAGACTTCTCTAGGGTGAAAGATGCATTTCTACCAATGCTTCCTAATCTCACTTCAGAACGGAGAGACAACTTTGAAAATACGATCAAAGCCAAGTGGGTGGGGTAGATACAATGCCAAGGACACTCTTGAAGAGCCACACTCCTTCCTCAGAGGAAGGACAGGAATATACTATTATATTTGAATCAGCTAGGAGATAGCAGAGGAAACTTCAGGCAACTTTGCAGAACCAGGTATAGCTACTGCTACAGCTCCCACTGGAATATGAAGTCTGATAGCACTCCAAGAGTTCTACAGCAACACTCCTACAGCCAAATTCTGCATTGTGAGCTCATTCTCTACCAAGTCTCTAGAAAATGGGAGAGGTAATGTTTAAATAAGATTAGCTGAGCACATTTTTGAAACATTACAGTCCCTATTTTTCCACAGGACAAAGAAAACAGTCAGCAACAGACATTTTCTAATGTGTCGCTTTGCCTTCGGATTCTTTCAGAGCAGAAATAAAACAAGAACAGCTACATTCTGCCATCATTCTGACCTTACCTGTCATCAATAGAGTCCACTTTCTCCTGGATTTTATCAGAGTTAATGTTCCCATCACTAACTAGCCTCCTGCCAGTCTCTACAACTGCGTTGATCTTTTCTTCATTGGCATCCATTGTGGTCATGAAATCCTCCTGTTTTTTAATAGCAGCTTCTGCTCCTTCCAAGGTGGTGGGCATTTCCGTGTGTGCCAAAACATATTCCTGTGATTAAAACACAAATCAGAGAGATAAAAGTATTACACTTAGGCTATGTTGTACGCTGTCAACAGGTTAACAGATTCACCACACATAGATAGAAATGCCTCCTAAGGAAAGTGAATTGCAGTTATATATACATATATTTATTAAAAAAAAAAAAAAAGGTAATTTATCTGTTTTCAGCTCTCCTGCCAAACAATCCTGTCTGTTAGCTGCTTGCAGCCTACGACGTCTATTTGTGGAAATGAAGTAAAGTGAATCTTGACCACTTACCTGGTTATTAAGAAATGCTTCTGCTTGCTTGGTATCTCTGAGGAAGAGCTGGTAGGCATGAGACTGGGAAAGGAGATTTTGCCTGTTCTCCCACATTTTGTGAAGCTCGTTCCATCCAGTGTCCAAAGCTTGCAGGCGCTGGCGTAAGAACATGTACTGAGCATCGGTTTGCCCCTGTGTCACCATCTCACCCATGTCCCTCATTTTCTGATAGTCTTCCTCATAATTGTTAATTTCGTTCTTAATATTCTCGTGCTGAGTGAGCAGCTTCTCAGCCTCCGTCAGTGTGTTTGGCATGTCTTCGGAGGCAATTGCCGTCTGCGTTCTGGACAGCCAAGACTGGAAGTCATCTAGATCTCTCAGGAACTGCTGCAGTTTGCTTGCCTCTCCAAGAGACTCCTCGCGGTTCTTCAGGGTGGTCTTCATTTCCTCCCACACATCGTTGATTTCTGCGAGCCGTGAAAGGATTGCCTGCGCCTGGTCAGGGTGCTCTGATTCCAACTTCTCTGCCTCCTTTTGCAGGTCACTGAGCTTAGCCTCAATGGCCACCAGGTCACGTTCCATGCCCGTCAGCTTCCTCTGCAGGGCCATCACTCCAGCTAGATCGTTACCCAAATCTTGAGTGGATTCAATCACTTTGGTCTTTTCCCTGATCCAGGACTTGGTTTCGTTACATTCAAGGTGGTAATTCTGGATACTTAAGGCTGAGAGCAAGGCATCCTTCTTCCTGTCAACCAGTTCTCTGAACTGGCTCCATCTGAAATTTGTGAGGAGACAAAGCAGAGAAACTGAGACCTGTGTACACCAAGGAAGAAGGGTATGGCAACACTACTGAGTGTGCAGTTACATCAGCTTGTTAAGCCATGAAACAACCTACCTTATTCATGCTTTCTTCAGTCCTTTCCATATCATTAATAGCTGTAGCAAAACAGCCATTAACTAAGCTATGGCATTTATTAGAATTTGCCACGTATCAGCAATAATGAGTCCTTACAAGTGTAATTTTTCCTCATGTGAAAAATTGCTGGTTACATCTAATCTTCACACTAACTACGCTCTCTCAGCAGACTGCAAAGCCAAAAAATTAGTGACTCTACATGAAATATTATATTGGTTTCTTTTTTATCACAATACAGTAAACTTGCAGCTCTCAAGTCAGGGTACTGATACATTCAGGACCTGGTTAAAGACAATAACCAGACTCTATCTGTTAATCAAATATTTCAGACACAGTTCTCTTTCCTTTTGAAGTTTCAAAGTTAAGGGCCCATCTTAAAATACTTCAGGTAACAGTATCAGAATATATTAAAAACACATACAAGAAATACAAGTAACCCCACTGTACTTTTTTCATCCAGTGTCACATTTTTCATGAGCATGAGGCCTTCCCTTACCTTGTGTTGAGTTTATCTTGCTGTGCTTTGATCTCCTTCTCACTTGGATGGCCGCTGTGCATTAGCTGTCTTGCAATTTGGTTCACTACTGCAACACGGGAAGCCTGATTGTTCATTTCTGGTTCTAAGCTTTCAAATCTGGAAAAAAAAAAAAAAAGATCACAAAAGCATTAGAGAATCAGAGTCAAGGGCAACTTGATAAAAGTAGCTGGTGCAAAAAAAATTCCACCCAGTATTCCCCAAACATCCTGGTAAAGCTGTTCTCACCTGTGCTGGATCACTTCCAGGTCCTCCAGCTTCTCTGGGATCTGCATATTATTCAGCCACTTCTCCTTCTCGTCAATCCAAAGTTCACAAGCATCTGCCTCACTGAACATCTTATACAGAGCAAGGGTGTCCTGCAAGGCCTGTTTACGCAGCCGAGTCAGCTCTGCAACCTCTTTGTATCTTTCTTCTATTCCAGACAACCTGCCTTGCACATCTGGAGACCCAGCGTGCTCCTGTGGCAGAGCCTTTGCCTGTTCGTGAAGCGAGTCAATGGTTGGCCGGTAGCTTGCAATCTCTTCAGCAACATCCTTGTGTTTCTTGACCAAGGACTGAGTGGAATATTCATCATGGCCAACATCATTGCTGGAGACAATTTTGAGGATGTCCAACATCCACGCATCAATGTCATCAGCATCGGCTTGGAACTGGTGAAGGAGAGAGGCTTCCTCCAGACGTTTCTTTCTAATGGCAGATAACTGTTCCAAGTTAGCCCACTGCTCCCGGATATCCTTAATTCTTTCTCTGATTTTCTCAGACCCAAAATGCTCTTCCGCAATCATGTCTTCACCTTCTTTTATCGCCTGCTGAAAGTGGCCACTACGACCACTCATTTCGTCTTCAAACGCCTTATGCTTACTCAAGAGACGGACGACGCTGGTTAGGTCCTTCCCGTAGTCATCAGACGAGAGGATCTGCTCCTTCTCCCTGATCCAACCCTCTTCTTCAGCCATTTCCCAGAAAAATTTCCAGAGGCGCCGGGACTCCTCCAAGCGGGCCCGGCGCTCAGCTGCGAGCTGGCACAGCTCTTGGTAGCAGAACTCCATGTGAGCGACGCGGTCCCTGATCACCTGCGGGTCACAGGGCTTGTAACCTGTTCAGATAGAGAACGGACATAACAACACGAGCCCAGTCATTTCCACCTCTACAGCTGGGGCATATGTGAGTTCTTAACTCCTGCCCTTCCGTCTGCAAAGTTTATGGCAGAGAATCCATAGGTAAGTCTCCTGAAACTATGTGAACTATCCAGACTTCACCATGCCCTACAAACCAGAAAATGCTGTTCTATGAATGAAGACCAAAACCTAAAAGAATAAAAAAGGCAAGATAAATCGTAACTCTTTTCAGTGAAAGAAAATTAACTACTCCAGGTTTGTATTTCAGCACAAAATAAACATTATTTACTCTAGTTAATGATACTGGTTTAGCAGAATTGCTATGAATCAGTATAAATTGGGGAAAATATCAGACATTTTAATAATTACTTAATGTTTGCACTAGAAACACAAAGCAGGGAACTGATGGTGACTGCTACAAAGTTATAGCAGCTGCTGGCTAGGAGCATGACATCCCAGACAAAGCATAATGCTACAAAGAACTCTTGGGCAGGTTACCTGGATGAACTAATCATTGACACAGTGAGTCAGGGGACAAATGAAGCTGGATTCTCATATTCCAGTGGTGAACTCAACTTCATGCGCCTTGCAGAAGTAATGAGGCTTACAGATAACCCCACATGTAAATAAGACTAAGATGACATCGCTGCTCATTACCTTCTCCATCGGTGGCAAACTTTTGAGCAGATGCATTGACCCCTCTCACTCTCTCAGCCTGAATAGCAATGTCAGCTTCCACAAGAGCATGTTTCTGCAGCAGGTCTTCAACTCCTAACAGGTGTTTGCCATAGTCTTGAGACAGCAGAAGCACCTGATGGAAATGTAAAAGGCAAGTAAGATGGACTGAAGGCCATGAGCAGCTTGTTTCTTCATGACTCCTTTGTGCCTTATACTGTTCCCCATTGCTACACTGACTGAAGTCCAGAGAAACACCAGGAATACAAGCAGAATTATTTCAAAATTCTAGAGACACGGCCGATGTGAATTTGAACATTTTTCAAATAACTAGCAATCATGAAGAACTTGACTGTGCTCCTCAACACAATTTTAAGTCTGGGATGATGAAAAGTTGAGTTAGTTCTGCAGGACTAACACAAAGCACTTGGTCCAGGTACTGAGAGCTGCCACTGAGCTACACACATCTTTCTTTCCTCCAACAGCTTCCAAGTTCTGCTGGCTGATGGACAGGAAAAAAGTTACAATTCTTGCCCCTCCTAGGTGCCAGCAGAACAGACCAGAAGACATTTCACCCTTTTTAAAGCACAGTGGTGAAGCGGTGACCAGATTCCCATGTAAGCAGTGCTGATGACATCTGATGATTATCTAATTCCCTTTCACCAAAATCTGCATCCTCACCCAAGCACTCTTAACAAAGAGGAAACGTGGCTTTTTATAGGAGCAAGCTTGTTCCTTTTCCTTAATCTTTATTTTTAAAAAAATCATCGTAAGGTATAAGGAATTTGTTCACTGCGTATGAATGCGTGTCTTCTGCATTTGCCTATTAACCAGAGGGGCGAAGTCAGTCTTAAAAATTTAGCAAAAAGGATATTTATGCCTCTCTAGAATATTTGTTCTACATTCTCACAGGGTTAACACCCACCTTCATCTCATCCATCCAGTCCATAATGTACAGCATTTCCTGGAAAATCTTTTGCAGGCCAAGATTCATTTCCAGCCGTTGTCTCCGTGCCCTGAGCAGCTCCAGGAGATATTCCCACAGGCGTATAACGTTGTCCTTTCTTGCCGTGATGCGTTTGATATCATGGTAATTTTCAGTCTCAAGCTCTTTTGCAACTGCAACCACAGCCTGGACTCGCTCTTCGTATGCTGCAATGTCTGTTTCAATGGCCTCATGCTTTTTCGTTGCAGCCTCTACTGCTGGAAGGTCAAAGCCAAAATTATCCTGTAAAGACAGAGATGTTTCTTCAGCAATGGCTGCTGAGGAGTAAAGCTCTGCTTAAACTTTAACATGATTTGTGATTGGGCAGAACTCTCTCGTTAGCAAATGTGTGATCTCAAAATGCCCTGAGAAAATCAGAGACATCACCTTTGAGAAGAAAATCATGGTGGCCATCAGGATTTCAGGTTTTCTTTTTTTTTTTTTTTTTTAAGCCACCTCTATAAATAATAATAAACAACTGGGCTAATTCCATTGAATTGACCTGAACACTCAGGTAAAGAAAATCTTGACTGTGAGTAGTTTTTCCCACATGACTCTCTCCTGACTGCAGACTGATAGATTCCCAGAATGGATATGCCAAACGCATTCAAGATAGGACAACAACATATGCAGATACACTAAGTGTACATTTACACACATATACAGTAAAAACAAGCATACATAGATTCAGTAAAATACATGGCACAGCAGAGGAGATAGCCTCTTTGCCAGAGTGTCCTCTAAGTACTCAAGGGAACCATTTTAGTCACACAGACAATTTCTGAAGGCAGCACCTGAGAAACTAGACGTTGATTTTCACTCAGCCAAGTTTCTCTCATAGCTGCCTTGCGATCGAATCTGCGTGCAAGTTGTTCCAGTTTCTCTTGTCTGATGAGCTCATTTCGCAGTGCCAGTTCTCTTTCATGTTCAGCTTTTTCCAGTCTTTCCCAGGCCTGACGATGCAGAAAAAAAAAATAAAAGAAAAAACAAAAATCCAAACATGCATCTTCTAAACACATATTCATACAATAAATCATGTCTGCTTCACACAGAATCAGTACTGAGGTCACTTCAGCCAAGTTTCACAGAACTGGCTGATTTATTTATACGCCAGTAAATCTGGTTTATATTGGCTGGCCTTACTCCTTGTCTGCTAACGTAGGAGCATGACTTAAGCTTTGGTCTCCATTCATTCATTCCTTTTCTGAGCAAGTCTTGTTTACCCCAGATGCATTTTCTTGAGTTCATTTGTTATTTGCCTCCAATTAACCTTAAGCAAACCACCTTAAGCAAACCACCTGGTTTGAACGTTTAAGAGAGCTCTTGTTTCAAAACCTTCTGAGTGCTGTCCCCAAAGAAGGGATTCTATCTTTCTTCTTTAGGAAATGACAATTAGAGATCTGTGGCCTCTCACCCCTAAAATCAGTTTACAGTTGTTGTTCTTTATTACATCCACTATGGAAAAGAAAAACAAGTACCGAATTTGGTTTCTTTTGCTGCATGCAAGCCCTTTTTTTTCCCTCCCCAAAGCAAGAAGTTATTCACATGCATGGCATTAATACTACAAAAACAAAGTCTCAGAAGCATGTTGAAAACCAGCTAATCACCTTTCAGATCTTCTTACAAACAACAAAAATACCCACAATTAAACACAAACTACCCTAGATTCTTCTAAATCCTAGCAGATGTGAAATTGCCTAAAACCCAAAGTGTTTTAGGCATTCACAGGCACAGAAGCGCAAAAGGGGAGCTGTGCAGTTTACTGCTCTCAAGGATGCAGACCGAGGCCGCAGACACCCACAACAGCTTCTCTGGGAATGCCAAACGTGACCAAACGCAAACGAGGAAAGCTCACAGCTTTAAGCCGTTTGCTCCTTGAGAGAGCTTGTCCGCTCTGCTGCTGTTCTGCCAGCTCCACCAGCACAAAAAATAGCTGCACAAACCCCGAAAGGGAACACACAAGATGGGTCACAGCACTTTCTTTACTCTCCCATACTGTGGGCAGGAGGGCGGAGAGGCAGATGAGGGCCAGTTCTGCTCCCCGCTTGGAGCTAGGGAAGGCAGAGGCATTGCAAGGCCACCACAGCCCTCAACAAAACAGGGTGCCTGCTCCTGCGCTTGGTTCTGCTGGGACTTCCTCAGCCTCCTATTTGCGGACAGCTCTCTTGGGACAAATCTCACCAAAACTAAGTGGGGAGGGCAGTATCTAGTTACTGTTGCTACTTTCTGCTGATTAACAATAGCCAAGACCCCAGAGGAGCAAGGGCTTCTTGATCCACACCTGACTGCTCAGAACTACTGAGCATTTTCTCTGTGCAAAAAGCTTAGAGATGCTGAGGCCACCCACGTACTCAGTTTAGATCAGCGAGTCTGAGACGAGGGAGATCACCCCACCTCTCCCACCCCTTGTGGTCCCCCACATCAAGGCTGGAGACAGCAGATGCTATCCATCTCCGTGCTGTCCCAGTATGCTGAGACAGAGCCTGAAAGGAAAAAACACAGTCCTGAGTCGCACAGAAGGGGCTGGCTCAGTTTACCTTGTTAATGTCGGAGATGAGTTTGCCCTCCCTTGGCATGTATACTTTCTGATTGTTGGCTCTCATTTTGCTTTGGATGGTGAAAAGCAGCACTTCCAGGTTTCCTTTTTCTGTAAACCTAAACAAAATGTTACAAAACGATAGAGTTACAATAAAGCTTTCATTGCCACTAAGGTATTATGAAGCACTTCCTTAGAACACTGACACTGTGAATAGAGTACTGGGATAAACTGCATCTGGTGTGAAAGTTGGAAGCAGCAGGAATAGCCCCGCAGCCCCTGCAACCAGCTGGGTCAAGCAGAAACAAACAAACTCCACAGAAGCCAGCTGTTTAGATTTGAGCCCCTCTGGGAGACAGAAGACTGCATTTTTTTTTATTTCTATTACGTGCATTGTCCTAGTTTATCAACCCAAGAAATGGAAGTTTTATTTAAAGCCCACTGTTTTCCCTGAGTTGTAGGCCTGGGAAACAAACCAACTGCATAGGCACTGGGGAATAGACTGCAGTCTAGAGGATGTCTGTAAAGCTCTGTAAAGCTTTCAGCTGTAATTACTATCCATTAGAACTTACATTAGTCATAAATAATAAACAAATCTCATCACATAACGCTAAAAGAAACTCTAGAGAAATACATTGCATGGCTTTGGTTATAGCAACTTTAGCAAGCGTGGCTGTGTTTTACAAAGCCAGACGCATTTCCTCTTGATTTGGAAAAGCAGCAAGAGTCATTTCATAGTTGTGTCTTGGTATTATCTGCTGCTAGCAGCGTGACTGGTGATATCCCCATCCCAACATGGTATGCTCCTGCCGTGTCTGTTACAAGGCAGGCATCTCAGTGAAGTGATAGCTCCCAGCAGTACAAGATCCTGCAAACAGCACACTTGATTTAATCATAATTACTGTTGTTATTACCATGTGCATATCAAATAACATAAAGCAAATAGGATCTAAGTAATAATGGTCAGTGCCAAGCAGAAATGTGATACCTGGTTCTGTTCAGAAAAATAAATTCTTAAGCCAAGATTAAAATTACTTGAATGTGTTTGTTTAAAAAAAAATATCAGCAATTGACTAAACAAAACAAGACCACTGTTTTTTTAAGCTGAGATTAAAATTACTTGGGTGGTTTCTCCACTGTGCGGTAAGTGTTGAATGCCTGCAGCTGCTGCTGCACACCAACTAGCGAGTTGGCAAATTTGCGGTTGTTGAGGATGATAATGGTTTGCTCAATCCACTCAAGAAGGTCAGAAGCCAGCGATTCGTATTTTTCAATCATTTTCTCTGTTTCAATGGCATTGTCAAGCACCTGCAACAAGCAGCACAAAATAAGATGAGTAACAAAGGCGGCGCTCTTCAGAGTCATCTGAATCCAACAGGAGACATAAAAGAAACTACACTGGCTTATGAAACAGACCGCTCACCCCTGAGCACCACAGGCGCTGTGTTCCCTGAGGAACAAGGGCTTTGCATTTTTCAGCACTGAATTCCCAAGATCCCAAGGCACTAGAGGGGCAGAGCAGAGGCTTACAAAAGGATCCGGTCTGCCAGCCATAAGGACGGGGCAGCTTTGCCAAAGGGCTGAGGATGACAGCACATTTCTTAAATGAGGGACTTTTCTGGGCTTCAGAAGAGACAGAGGACCCAGAGGGTGAGGAGCAGCTAATGGGAAAGGCAGCAATGATGCAAAATTAACAAGCAAAAATAAAACACCAGCCAAATGTTTGGTAATAAGAGGCAGCTGGAAATTAACTACTCCTCATGGTCATATGGGAATATTTAACATTCAAAACACGTTTCAAAAGCAAAACTAAAAACCACCAGACAGTAGACTCTTTAAGGATTAACACTCAAGAGGAAAAAAAAAGAAGAATCCGAATGATTTAAACTGCTTTGCAATAACTTATAATTTGAACTTGCAAACCTTTCCAATGCGTTTTCCTTCAACAGCCAAAGCTTTCATTTTGGAGAAGTAGTGGTAGTATGTCACCACATAGGTGATGATTGACTTTTCATCAGGATGATCAACACTGATATCTGCAAACCAAACAAGAGTTGTCTTAGCACAGTGAGGGAGCGTGGGTTAAAACAACAAAGTTAGCAATCTAACAAGAACGGGTTCAAGAGTCAGAGAGATGGGTTCAGTAGCAGTTCAGCTCCTAAGACTTATGTCCGAAGCTGAAATAAGTTCAGCAGCTTTGGGCTGGCTCTGGGTTACTCAGCATTGTGCAGTAGTGAGCTCTGTCAGTATGTAGTCCTTCATCCATCTCGGTGTGGGCCATGGTTAAACCACGCAGCTGTGGGCTGGAGACCTTTGGGCCTTCGCGTCAGGTTCCCAGTTTTGCCACAGGCTGCATGGCTAACCAGAGCAGATGCTGCTCTGGCATCTGTGCAAGTCAACAGACCTACTGCTAACTGAAAACTCCACTGCTGCATCTGTATTTGGAGAGAGACGTTCAAAACTAATTGCATGTCTGTCCAGGCAAATCTTCTGAGACACCCGGATGGAAAACAATTTATTTCCTTTCCTGCAGCAATTCTGAGGCACTGGAAAACAAGCAAGAAGAAACTCGCCCAAACGCAGCCTCTATTTATTTGCCCTGTGATGAGAAAGTTTCTTGTCCTAGCACTGTGAGCACTCCTTCCAGCACACGTGGGCCCGCAACCTCATGAAAGCACCGCAACCTCATGAAAGCACGGGGTAAATCTCACTAAGAGTCTGAAAGAAGTTGCCAGCTATTGGGTAAGATTCACGTCAATCATCATCTGGCTCAAAATAAGAAACAAAAAGTGTTTCTCAGGGCAACCAGAAGGATGCCTCTAACTGGAATGATTTCATATACACATGGCCAGGGCAGTGATCTTGTCAGATGGGGGAATGTAAATTCACAGCTCAGGGCTGTTTTGCTTCCACTTCTCAGTCCTCCGCCAGAGACATCTTGCATTCTGTCCTTCCCTGTATCACTAAGTGAGTCAGCAACATCCAGCTGATTTTAAGGCAAAAAGGTATCACAAAACAGTGTCCTTGACAAGGAAGGGCAGGAGAAAAGAGCCTACAAAGAGCTGCAAAGTGTTAAAACTGCAGGAATTCTTACCCTCGGGGTCCAGGAGCTTAGTAAGACCAAGGTGTTGCTCTGCAAGGTTAAAAGCATTCTGCAGATTGTAGTGTGCATTTGATTTCTTCAGCTTGTCAAAATCTATCAGATCAGGCCTAGACAGGACAAAAAATTCTTCAGATTTACCAAAGCACAGTGCAGCCACCCTCAAATGAACAAATGAAGTAAAATGAGCAATCCTCAGACAACCTGGCCCCTCTTGCTGCCTAGGTGTCACTTGCTCTGTACCCCTGTGCGTTTCAATGTGAGTATTAAAGGAACAAAGGAATGCCCAGCCCTTGACGGGGCAGCAGAACCTAGCCTATGGCAAAAACCAAGGGTAGATTATGGGATGAAGGCAGCCTGGAAAAGAAACAGTCACAGCTGCAGTAAGGCAGTCTCTCCCCACGGGGAGGTAAGCGTGCAGGCTGTTCTGCTAACTGCACCCGAGCTTGTCAATGAGCAGCACTGCTGGCCAGGTCCCACACTAGCCCCAGATTCTGCAGTCCCTCCCAGTTCTTCAACTTCCTCCCCTCCACAGGTTTTCAAATCAAGCTGCACAGTAACTCCAGAACACAGCACACACTGTGAGATCCAAGCTTTCCAAATCCAAAAGGATGTTTACCCGCACGTACCTGTGCTTGTGTATGAGCGCATTGAAAGCCATCCCGTCCCTCCAGCTTGTTGTGAAGTTGTGAATGTTGACATTGGGGTAACTGCCGGAACAAAAAGAGCACAATCAATGCAGCACCTCCACTGCAGCTCTGTGCATTCTGAGGGCTGGTTGCAGGAGTGACACATCTGCTGTAAACCTAAAGGTGGGACATTCTCATCTTGTGATGGACAATCTGTGAGGTGCCAAATCCCTGCAAAGCTAAAGCCTGATCCCGATTCAGCTGCTAGCAAAGAAGGTACTCCAAAGACCAAGTTCAAGAGAAGAGCAGGAACAGCTGGAGGAACAGAGAGGAGTGAAACCCTTCCTGAGGATGCAGCTGCCACAAGAGCAGCAATACATTAAGCTTTATTTTGAAATTTTCTGCTTTGCTAGGGCATCTTCCAGGACTGACCCTATTCACCACCTGACTTTCAAGCAAAGCACATGTGATGGACACCTTCATGCCCCAGGGGTACACAGATGCAAAATTTATTTGTTTGGTGATCTTGGCATATTTCAAGTCTCCACAAATTTGAAGCTATTTACAAACTACCTGCATAAGAGCTCTTGGAAGGAGACAAAATGTATCGCTAGAATGATGCTGAAGTGCCCCAATTCATCCCAGGGGCCTTCATGTTTCAGGGGCCAAACATACAGAGTAACGGTGGATATTTAATTATGCAACAAGGTTACTGTTAGAGAAATATTTTGGAAAGATTCCCATTTATGAAAAACCCTTTCAAGAGGAAAAATTAAAATGATAATCACAAGCATTCAAATTCACACCAGAAACCCACGTGGCTAAACCAGATACTCAGAGAGCACAAAACAGAAGCCAGCTTTACCACTGGTTTTATTTTCCTTGCAGCTCTCAAAATATATCCTGTGCCACGAGTTCCGGTTCCCCCAGCTTCTAGCTCACAGTAAAAGATTCCACCAAGACCAGAGACCAACCTCCTCCTCTGCTGATACCTTATCCACCATGCTGGGTGGATCCCACTACATCACACTAAACATGAACAGAAAAACTTAATGCCTGGAGGGCAAAAATACTTTTGGAAGGCCAGAACACCCTTCAGTACTCTTGACACTTAAAATGCCTACCTGTATCTTATGGTATTAAAAAAGAAGTAATTTCATTTTTGAGCTTTGAAAATACATCTTTTCTTTATTTAAAAAAAAAGGTCTTAAGAGACTTCAGAATTAAGAGCAGCTTTTCATGCTCAGAAAATCCCAGTCAATCAATACACACAGATGCCACCAGAATAGAGAACATCACCAGCTCTCCAGTGACCTGCTCACACTGTAATCAATAGAGAAAGCTTGACTGTAATTCCCAGGAGCAGTCCTGTTCCCTCCATATTTTTCCCAGACTACTTGCGAAGAACTGGAGACCCGGAATGCTCTGACAGTACGAACTCCGCATACAAGCAAATGGAGGATCATTCTTCAGAAGGGACTCAAGTACTGCATCATCCAAGGGAACCACAGACTGGGGCAAAGCTGAAATTCTTTTAAAAATCTGCACACCTCTATGTCGTTACATGTGCGAAGAGTTGGCAAGCTGGTGGTAAGCGCCCTAACATTCGCCCTAACATTCTTCAAAGTCAACATACACTGTATATTCACGGATTATCAGCTTGGTATGTTTATCACACAGAATTAATGTAATAAATTCAGAATTTTCTGACTTGTAAACATCAATTCACTTCTCTTGTTCAAATCCATTTAAGGAGATATATGTATTTGCCCATTTAAAATTATTTCAATGAAAATTCAAAATGCTGTAGGAGCTTTAGAGATAATCACTTAATCCACACTCACCCAGCTGTCTTCATCTGGCACCACAAAAGCAAAGCATCCTTAGCAGATTTCTTCTCCTTGTTGTCCTCAGTTTCAACACTGATATCTTGGATCTGAAATTAACAAATAAGTTTTATGTATTTCTCTGAGAAAACACATTTTTTGCCTTCTTTGAAAAGATAAAAGAAATTGTAGCAGACAATTAACAAAGGAAATCTGTGATGACCCAAAGAACAGTTTAGAAATACGTGTAGGCTTTTCCTTATTTTAGAGTATTCATGCCAAGGGAAAGCTTCATCTGCCCTTATTTTACTAGAGGATTACTCTTTTTTTCAGTCTAACACAAAATAGTTTAAACTTCACCAGAAAATATTTCCAATTATCAAAGCAGAGCCTGTTCTATATGGGTCCCAAGAGAGCTGGTTAACATTCAAGCACCACTTCCTTCAGGCTCAAGATCATTGCATCTCTATGATTAAGGATCTGGGTAAAGCTGGCAGGAGATGTGCATGGATGAGCAAGAAGCTCATGGAAGAAACTCTGGTCTTGTTTAACATCTTCATCAGTTACCTGGAGTGCACCCTCAGCACGTTTGCTGACGGTACAAAGCTGCAAGGAGCGGCTGACACCCCAGAAGGCTGTGCTGCCATTCAGTGAGACCTGGGCAGGCAGAGAGCTGGGCAGGGAGGAACATGATGGGGTTCACCAAGGGCAAGTGTAGAGCCCTGCCCCTGGGGAGGAACAACCGCATGCACCAGGACAGGGCAGGGACTGACCTGGGTGTCCTGGTGGACAGCAGGCTGACCACGAGCCAGCAGTGTGACCTTGTGGCCAAGAAGGCCAATAGGACCCTGCACAGAGCGTGGCCAGCAGGCGAGGGAGGTGATCCTCCCCTCTGCTCTGCCCTGGGGGGGCCCCACCTGGAGCACTGTGTGCAGTGCTGGGCTCCCCAGCCCAGGGCAGACAGGGAACCGCTGGAGGGAGCCCAGCAGAGGGCCACAAGGATGGTCAGGGCCTGCAGCATCTCCCCTCTGAGGAAAGGTGAGAGCCCTGGGGCTGTTTGGCCTGGAGAAGGGAAGGCTGAGAGGGATCTGATCGGTGCTCATAAATATCTAAGGGGCAGTGTCNGTGGGCCCCGTGTCAAGAGGGTGGGGCCCAGGACAAGGGGCAGTGGCCACAAACTGGACCACAGGAGGTTCCACCTGAGCATGAGGAAGGACTTTCCTGTGAGTGGCAGAGCCCTGCCACAAGCTGCCCAGAGATGTGGAGACTCCTTTGCTGGAGATACTCAAACATGCTTGGATCAAACATAGCTGGAGGTCTTACACGTTCTCCAAGGGCACCACAGTTTCCAGCTCCTCCTGCTTATTTCCCATGCTGCGTGCATTGGTATAGAAGCACTTCAGCTGGGCTATCGGTTTCCCCTTGGACCCTGGCACACCACTCCTAGGCTGATCTCTGATGCACTTGGTTTTAACCCCTTCCCCCTTCAAATTTAGTTTAAAGCCCTTGCAAGTAGTCCCACCAACTCCTGGGCAAAAATCTTTGGGATAGGTGGGCCCCATCTGGCGCCAGCAGGCCAGGCGCTGAATAGACCGCCCCATGGTCAGAAAACCCAAAATTCCTCCGATGGCACCAGCCTCTTAGCCAGGTGTTGATGAGGTGGGAAAGAAAAGAAAAAAAAAAAAAAA
>VXAV01004768.1:88805-108974 GCA_013399715.1 Alectura lathami
AAAAAAAAAAAAAAAGAAAAAACAAAGGCAAACTTCTAAAAAATTATTTTAGATGGACAAATACATCTGATTTTATGGATGCGATTCATTGCTTTTTTAAAATGGGTTACAAGCAAGTATGGAAAACTCAAAATGTGCATATAGGTATGCATGTCTGTATAAATCCTCACCTGGAATCTCAGGATAATAGTCCAAATAAGGCCAAGAGTCAGCCTGTGATTCCCATCCACAATATCGTGAGATCCCATGTTTTCCAGGTGCACTCGTTGCTCTTTCAGGAACTGCAGGGCTTTATCGACATTCTCCAGGCAATGGATGCGCATCCTTCCCTTAGTTGGTTTGGGCTAGAACGTACAAGGGAGAAGAAAAACCTATATTACTGGAAGAAACAAATGCTGGAAGAAACAAACTGGCAGGTAATGACTGCTCCAGAGAGTATCTGTGAATACAGATCCACTCTTTCTGAAAAGGCAGCTCAGATTTGGGCTGTTGCTGGTCAATAAAACACCCTAAGAAAGAAATTCCATTGATTTTTTTTGGTCAGTTCAAGTAGGGTAAGTAGTATGAAGCCAAGAGACATCCAAATTCTTTTTAGGGGGACTGCCACACCAACGTAACACCATTTTACGAAGATTTGATGCAAGTGAAAAAAAGCCACAAGTGTGTTAGCAGCATGCAAATATCAGTGGTAAAACTGAAGAAAATTAAAGCAACTTTGTTCTGCAGATGAAGGTTACAGCTGAAGCACTTGTTCCATGCTCACTGAGAAGTCACCAAAGGTACCCAGCCAACCTACTGATTGACACGATTTCTTTGTTTTCTGCAGTGAATGTAGTTAACTGGCCGTGGAAATAGTTCAGGCAAAATCCTTCTCTCAGACTGCATTCAAGGGGAAGAGCTTCAGCCAGAGCCACATTGGGTTCCCTAGGAACAGCAGCCTGAATAGCAACATGTCACAAGGATGAAATGCTCGCTAGCAAGACGCCGTTCTGGACACGTAAACACCAGAGGCCACGAGTTTCACCTCAGTTCTCAGTTAGCACAGATATCCTCCAGAGGATGGCGAACACAGCAGACGAAGCTAGCTCCCAACACTGCTCGCGGGTGCAGCAGTTCCCCGGAGGAGGCTCTCAACAGGGACGATGCTGGATCTATCCATCCACTGGCACCACCAGTCAGGTTTAACTGATTCTTGCAAAGCATAGCTAGGAAGAGGGGCTGTGCCCAGCAGTGGCTCGACCCACACAGTGCTTGCTGACACACCGGAGCGTCTCTCGTCCACTGCTGCAACTCACACTCACTTCTAACTACATGAAGTTGAACAAGAGCAAGTGCGGGTTGCCTGCACCTGAGACGTGAGCCCTGGCTCTACGAACAGGCTGAGGGACAAGAGCAGCCCCCAGAAAGGGATCTGGGGGTTCTGGTGACAACAAATTGGGTCTGAGCCAGCAGTGTGCTCTGAAGCCAAAAGGGCCAGCCGTGCCCTGGGGGGCACCAGGCCCAGCACCGCCAGGCGGGTGAGGGCAGGGATTGTCCCGCTCCTCTCTGCCCAGCGCAGCCTCACCTTGAGCACTGGGTGCAGGATGGGTGCCACAATATAAGAAGGGCATAAAACTATTAGAGAGTATCCAAAGGAGGGCTATGGAAATGGAGGGCAAGACACATGAGGAGCAGCTGAGGCCCCTTGGTTTGCTGGGCCCAGAGCAGAGGAGGCTGAGGGGAGGCCTCATGGCGGCCTACAGCTTCTTCAGGGGGGAGCAGAGGGGCAGGCACTGAGCTCTGCTCTCTGGGGACAGCGGCATGGAGCTGCGCCAGGGGAGGGTCAGGGGGAGCTGGGAAAAGGTTCTGCACCAGGGGGTGGTGGGCATGGAACAGGCTCCCCAGGGCAGTGGGCACAGCCCCGAGCTGTCAGAGCTGAAGGAGCATTGCTCTCAGACACAGGGTTTCGGTGGTGCTGTGTGGGGACAGGAGCTGGACTCCTTGGATCCTTGTGGGTCCATTCTACGATTCACTTTCACAAGGACATTCCAACAAGAGGATGACTGTGACTGTGCCAATCTCCATTAAGCGGAGCCCTTCTCATTTACCTAAGCTGAACTGCACTATGCTCTAATGCCTCGAGTTACTTAGCGGAATAGGTTAAAACACTGCTCTCAGAAGCTCCAGCACCAAGGTGACAGAGCTAACACCATTCACTAGGGATGCTTTATTTAGATCCTGGGACCACCAGTTCCCACCCACACTCTGTATAACAACACACTCCATGTGAAGAATCAGGACACAGACCCTGTAAGTGAAAGGCAGCATCTTTTCTCCCCACAAACACGACGACTCTATGCAAGGCATCAGAGCACACAGTAAATCTGAACAAACAAATCCAACCATCAAATGTAGAGCATGCGTAGGAGGCAGAAAATTAAATCTTGCTGTAGAGCAGCGCAGGCAGGTTCTGCAGTTTTTGCCTACAGATCTGCACCAAACAGAAGAAAAGCTGTCCGAGCCCTGCTTGCGCAAGGTGCACTTGCCACTCTCCTGCACAGCCTCAGCATAAGACATGCACGAGACACAACTTTCTCCTTTACTGAGCTAACACAGACCCAGAAAATTAACCGGAGGGAAAGAAAGCACACCGAATGCACTGTGTACTCTATGTACCTGAACACAGGATCTTCACATGCATGTTAATAGGAAAATTTGTTTTAGATCAAAAAATCTTTAATTTTCCAAGGGAAAATGTGTCGACTCACTACAGAGAATCTGCTTAAACAGTCTGGCCTTTGGGCATCCAGAAATTGTACAGAATTTACTAATCATTCATTTAGTTACGGAAGAAACTGAGCTAAATGCTCAATTTTTTGCCAAAAACAATTCTCAGCTTTGCACTTTGGTTTGGAAGAAGCTGTTAACAGTGTGTGCAAACAAAATCACAACCATCTTTTCATACTGGCTGGATTCTCTTCCACTTTGTTCAGTGAGACTATTACATGTCATCATTTTGCTTCCAAGCACTGGGCTGTACAGAGGACTTTATGTAGTAAGGCCTGGACTAAACACTAGGTTTTGGAGTCAAGTTGAGTGAAGATGGGAAAATGTAAATGTTGCCCTTACTGTATGCTCTCATTTTGAGGTTCTCCAGTGTACCTGCAAGGAATCTGAGTTTTTATCATCAAAAATCACACCAGCTTTCAACAAAATACAGGGTTTGATCAAACACAGCTGGAGGTCTTACAGAGGGTATTGAAGATACCAGAGTCTGCTCCACAGGCTCCAGTTCCAGAATCCGGGATTCAAATGTGAGCCTAAAATTCCTGTTCCAGTGCATCAGTAAACACACCATACTAAAATAATTATCTAGGCTAGTTTCCGTGTTTGTTTCTTCCTTTCTTACCATTTGATGGTTCCTGTCTTGATTTTAAGCTTTCTGTGTAAGACACTGCCTTTGCACTTCTGCTTGGGTGGCACGGCAATGTCAGAGCCTAACCAGTGACAGCCACACAGAATTCCAAAAGGCTGGAGAAAATCAGCAACGGATGTTACGTGCTGACCCTACTGGAATTTTTGCGGTGTGTGTAATTGTCTCGAGGTTCAATGCATTGCGTTATCTGCATTCTTGTTTGCAGAGGAAGGTGTGGTGGAATGTACTGTGCAAACAGAGACTGCTGTCCTCCATCCTGAGATAACAAAGCTACAATAAATAAGAATTTGTGGCAGTGCAGACAGCTGCCAATGCAATACGCAAACGATGATGCAAGTTCACATCCAGCAGCCTCACCAGGTGACTCCTGCACACTCCCCACCCAAACAGCTGCGTAAGCTCTGATCGCATTTTTTAAACCTGGAATAAAAAACGTCAATGAATCATGCAGCGAGAGTCACACGGCTGGTCTGAGCTTCACTATTTGACATCCAAAGTCAAATCTTGGCAGGCAGATACAAAGATCTAAACAGAGGTACCAGAGTCGCTGCCTGAATCCTCAAATAACGAGGGATGTTGATCTCAGTTCTCCCTGTGTGAATACAACCTGATCTCAGTGCTACCTGCAGCGAGCACGTCGAACCTAACACCCCACTGAAGGAAATCATTTGGCACGCAGAGGAAGGTATTTGGAGCAAGATGCAGTTGTCAGACACAGACTGTTTACCTCCATCCATAAATCGCCCTGCATGTCAGAGCTCCCTTTTACCCTCACAGATGCATTTGGAGATCCCCCTCTCCTGCCTCCCTGTACAGATGCTGCACTGTGGGCCATATGTTCAGTTCATTACCCAGAGTCTTAGCCCACAGAGCTTCCATTAATAGGACTGCTCGATGGCAAGCGATTACACAGTCGCAACCTCATGTAGCCTTAGGTCTTAGCTAAAGACCCGTACTTCTTTGAAAAGATTGCTTTAAATTAGATAGTTAAGAGCATAGCCATCATTTTAAGGAACTCAATGAAAAACTGATACCTAGCCATTTCCTCACACCCTGTTTTCCTGTCTTTCAGCAGCAATTTTTACTAGAGGGCTTTTCTTACGCACCACCATCTGCTGGTATCAAAGGGATTTTCTTTTTCTTTCCCGAAGGAAGAATTTGCCTCATTTATTAAATTCATTTTCATTACTCCTCTAACAAAAAAAAAACAACCAAAGAACAAGCCTTATCTATTGCAGTAAATTCAAATACACAGGAGCATTCCTGTGCAGTGGGATGTGACTGATGGCACAGCTGAAGCCGCTGCAGCGCTCCCCAGCATGCTCTAGGGAGCAGAGAAGGGACATCCCAGGCCTTGGGCTGGTATTTCATGGGGATCGTTCAGTGCCCTGCTTCTGTCAGATCCAGGAGCAGGCAGCATGCTGCTGGAAGTGTTCAGACTCTCACCAGCAAGAAGCATTCAATGAAGCCTTCCTTTGATTACTACTGAAACCAATAGGAAGATATTTTAACAGCGTCTGGATCCAGCTATTCCTGAAACAATTTTTTTTTTCCATTTAGTAAGACATTAGCAGTGTTGAATCCTCAGTATTCTATTTTGCTGTCCTTCAGTTGGGCAAAGCATTCACCAAAACAAACAAAAACCCCACAATGAATATTAACAAGCAAACACTTACAAGCCTCTCTCCTGAAAGCACTTCCAGAAGTTTGATGAGCATCCTTCCATCGCGAAGGTCGGTGTACAGATCTGTAATTCTGCATGACACGCGTGCCAAGTGGGAGTTAACCCACTTGGTGAAAGTCTTCTTCTGAACTGCCTCACGTTCATCTGTTTAGAAAACAGCACAATGTTACTCAAAATAAACCACAGTTCACGTACATAAATGAGAAGTGATGTTCAGACTCATCTGATCTATTAAGCGCAAGCAGCCGCTTTTTTTCTTAGCAGAGTCATTGCAGAAAATGGGACCTTTCCCCAGAAATCCACCTTTCTCCCTATTTTACGACATTCCCTGCTGTCACTGGGAATTTTACTGAGTTACTACCTATAGAATAAATCTGGTGTATAGATGACAGACTTGCATGTTGCTCATGTAAGCAGCTTTCTCAAGGTGTGAAGGGTCAGTGGTAAAGCTGCAATGTAAAAGTCAATTTAGACTGGTCAAATTGCCCAGTAGTTTGCTCAAGAGATATCTTCCACCACTGGAAGAACAGCAACTTCTGCTCTCGAATACACAAAGAAATCCACAACAGATCCCCTGAAATAGCAGAAGTCAATTTGGATTAGCTTAAATATAAAAGAGAGCAGAGACCAAAACTTCTCATTTACTTCCTCCCCCTCATTATAAGTATTTGTTTGCAGATTCAGCATCTGTAACTGTATTTACACAACATTCAGATGAACTTCTTCATAACTGCATCTTTGAGGTAGACTTGCATTTATTTGTTTTAACCATAGAAAAACAGGCTCTTCCCACCTTCCCTTCTCAGTCTTTCACAACTGTTTATACAGGAACACACCAGCTATGAGAGCTCTCTCAACACACAGGCTCACTACAGTCCACATTAATTCAGAAACTCCCGCAGTGCCTTCTGCCAAGCTGAGAGCTCTCACACAGAAAATTTTATACATCTGTGGTTAAATTCATTTGCCAATGGCTTTGGATGAAGGCCTTCCTTGTTAGCAGAAAGTCATTGCATTGAGCTGGGAACTACTACAGACCAGATTTATCAAAACACAGGTGCTCAGACTTGGAACTCAAAGCCTGTGTCTGACTGCCCAGGGGGGTGCCCTCCTGCAACAGGCAAGACGTGCCCACAGCCGGCAGCACGCTTCTGCAGCCGGGCACGATCCCAACTCGTGCCCGGCCAGCTACAGCACCCTGCTCGTGGGATCGCAGGGACAGCAGCAAAAGCCTGCTTCAGTGGCATGGAGTGACCAAGAAGTTGAGGCTGAAGAGGACAGAAAGTTGGGAAATGAGTCAAGGAAAAAAGGACAGTAAGAAAACAAGTAATATAGTAGAACAGTGGTAACGAGGAGGGATCCGAAAGGGAGTGGTAGAGCAGACCAGCACTTCAGCAGTGGTTTGCCGGTTACACAAACCCCACCCCAAGCTTTCAGTTCCTCCCCTACATTTCGGAGTTTATTCTTGCCACTCAAGCATGTGCTAGGAAGTAACCCAGAGCTAACATACTGGAACTGTCCCATGTGTATCAGCAGTTACCCACCTATAAGGTACTGAAGTTAAAAGAAAAGCTGCAGCGTCTCCTGACTACGGTGCTGTTCCTGCCAGCGGTGTAACAACATAGCTTGTTCAGTCTTGGGCCAAAGAAGAAAAAACCCAAGGCTTCTGACTAGTGGAATCAGTCATCTGTCCAAGTGAGGATTTACATACAGTATCTACCAACCCTAGATACATATTTTATGGACTATTTATAGCACATTCCTGAGAACGCTGTATCTGCATAACTGTTCGCCTCCTAATGCTTTTAGCTGAAATATTTTTTGAAATGAATGAGTCAGAGTATAAAAACATTATAATAGTTGGTGCTTTTGAAAGAAAATTCCAATAGAAATTACTGCATCTCCCTTCACCAGCTTCAGCAGATTGAGCAAGCCCCAGAACAGCTCAGCAAGTTTATTTAATCCTTGCAGTCCCTGTACAGAACCATAACATTCAGAGATCCCTGTGGTTCCGTTCATCCTGAAGAGAAAAATGGATGGATGGGATCCTAAAGATAAAGTTGGACATAAAAAATATTAGACAAACAAGAAAGCTATCAGATATCACCATGAAGCCATGGTCAAAAGCTATGGCTAGCAACATTCCTCCCCACTTGGGATCACAATAAAAACAATGGGTGGGAAAAGAAGAACACCCATGTGCTTTTAATAAAAAGATGAAGGGTTAGAGCCTAATTTTGAACAGAAAGGACACAACATGGGAAATGCAGTGACACGCCGTGTCAGGCTGTGAAAACTTTGCGCTGTAGCATCAATTGGCACCAGCTTCAGGTCTTCTGTTGTCAAGAGAGAGTCAAAGGAAGGCACCATAGGGGCTGGGCGCCAACACAGCCCAGGGGTCCCACGGCCTGGGGGTCTCTCTCCCAGAAACCTTCCCACTCCAGCACAACTTGGGGGCCCACAAGGGGACATGGCTGTGTGCTCTTCAGGCGGTGAGGATTCAGGGACAGGGGGACTCCTTTTCATGTGAGCATCCTTCAGCACACCAAATTATCAGCAAAGGAGAGGACGGAGGACGGGAATGCCCCGTCACACTGGAGGCCCTGGGTGCTTCAGCAGCTAGTGCTTGGTGCTGTTACGCGTGTTTCCTTCAGTCTAGTTCACCTACAACTGCTGCCTCTCCCCTTTTACCTTCCCATTTCCCCTGTGTCGCCTTCTGCGGGCCTCCAGTTCCTGTTTACAGCAAAAGGTTCAAGGGTTCGTTGGTTTCTCTGGCTCCTCAGCTCCCCACCCTCGCTCTGGTCTCCTCACACCTGACCCCCACCCATCCTCTGCAGTGCAGCTTGCTCCCTCTAGACAAAAATAGCCTCAAAGTCTCCACACTGACTGCAGCTGCAGCGGTTCCAGCACCGTCTCTGCACGCCGAGCCTGCTGCTGGCTCTCCACACGTGCCTGAGCAGCTCCTCCTTGCTGGTTGCCCCGGGAGGCTGCTCTGCAAGGTGCTGGGCACAGGTGGAGCTCAGCCCCACAGCTCCCAGCCGGCCTCGCTGCCGGCTGCTGTGACACGAGAACAGACGGCACGTTTCGAAAGCGGGGTGAGACTAGGGCTGGTCGTGTTCAGATCTCTCCTGGTTATTTCTACAGAGCGTTTCACAATGACTGCAGGTTTTTGCAACACTTTTACCAACCCTTTCAAACTGATAAACTGTATTTTCCTGCTGTGGAGCTTCAGCCCAAAGCATGCATAGAATTAAAGATGGGGCAGCTCTGACAGTCCGCCTGAGCACAGAACACAACTACGACTGTTTTAATGTGCAGCGTTATACAGAAACCTACACATTCAGGTGCACCCATGAGTGACGGTAGTAGAGATGGAACACCAGTGGTGGGCTCTGGAGCTCTGCGTGCACCTCATGCGACTGTTTTGATGAATGTCCCCCATACCTTCCAAACCACATCTTTGGGTTTTGAAGATTAATTGAAACTAAAGGATGTGGGGTGGGGCTCCAAGTGTCCTGCAGCTTGTGAAAACATTAGTTTCCCAAGGGTAAAGAGAAACGCACAACATGCAAAACGTGCACAGCAGGAAAACGGAAGCAGCTCTAACAGCAGTATTGATAACAGAGAATCCAACTTATCTTGAAGCAACACCAGGAAGGAAATTTCCTTTATGCGGAAACCTCCATGACAATACTACTAGCACACAGCAGCCTGCAAGCTCCAGCTCTGTGACTGTGATAAATCAAGGACTGACTTTGTTTAGGAGTTTAGTAAATAAACTGCAATTTGTTCCCTGAAGCCCACATAAACCAGGCCTGGACAGGATCTCAAGCAGCAATCTAGCCCCTTTACCATCATTTCTTGCTCACTAATTCAGTGAGGACAAAAGCTGGCCCAAATGTAGTCAGCTTCCTGAAAGAACAGAGCTAGGCCCATCTGAGTCCTGAATCCCCAGTGCAGGGCAGTGGGAGGGGGCTCCTCTCTGCCCCACACGCCCAGTGAACAAAAACGTGGCTAGGCCAGAATAATGGAGAACTTGTCTTAATAAACACCACACAAAACACATGGCTCCAAGCAGGTGGAGAGCAACACAGGCTGCTCCCGTGTGCCAGAAAGCGTTATCAGCCCCGGCCCTTCCTTGACACCACCGCTAACCGCTCTGGTGGCAAAGGTTACCTGTGCGGCTGCCTGTTTTCTAAAAACAGCCTCGAGACACTCTGCTCCCTTCCAGTCTGCTCCCTTCCACACCGGTCAAACCACATTTTCAACACACTGACCTTGAAACCATTTAGAACTGAGTAGCAAGCATGTCTGGTGCTCCCTGCTGCCAGCCCAGCACAGGTAAAACAGCTTTTGGAGTGCAAACGCTCCCGCCAGCACCTGGGCTGCACCAGATCAGATAAGCAGTGAAAGGAGTGCTCTAAAAGGAGCTGAAAAAAAAAAAAAAAGAAAAGAAAAAAAAAAAAAGAAATTAGAGCATTAAAGTAACCTGAAAGCAATACTGAGTGTTTAGGATGGCTGCTGTGAGTCCTGGTCATGCCTCAAGCAAGGCAAATTCAGGATGAGTTTTAATCCTTAACTCCAAACACTCTGTCTCCTACAGGTTTAAGTCTGTTTTTTTCTTTCTACGCTGGAAGTGATTTTTCTGGCTTAAAATTATTATCTTTTCACTATAGCAACAAACGCAGCCGCTTGCACCCTACATGAAGCATTGCTAAACACACTGACTCAGAGAGCAGATGAGAGTTGCTCCAGGCGCTTCACTTCTGCTGATGATATCCAATACCCACAGCTTCCCTGAATTCCTCAGATTGTAACCTAGGCTAACTGTGCAGGGTGAAAAACAGAGCTTTCTTTCATGGGACAATGTTGCTATTGCTGTAGGCTTTCAGGGCGCAGGATATCACTGCATGTTTTCTCAAAGATGTGAGGATATGGCGTTCAGCAGCTAGCAATATTCCCAGATTCGCAAGTCCCAGCCATGCTTGAAGGTTTTCACCCTCTGGTAGTGCAATTGCAACAGAACAGTGCTGACAGCTCCCAGCCCTTATGTACCTGTGTGACCCAGAGGGAGGCTGGGCACTTCCAGCAGCCCCAGCCTGTGCGCTGTGCAAGGATGGAGCTCACGTTGCCCTGTGCAGGCACCCCACAGCTTAGCGGGGCGGCCGGCCCTGGCTGTGGTCACTGAACTGCTGCAAGGCTAAATATAACTTCTAGGGGGAAAAAAGCACCTCTGTGTGTATGCAGCTGCGGAAAGAAACATCTGCTTGGAGAAACACTCACAAACTGATGGCCTTTCCACACGGTCGCCTACGTCCTGCGTCAGCGAGCATGGCGAGAAGTCCAGAAAGAACAAAACAAAAGCACTGCAGTTGAGTACCTGCTACACACACACACACAGAGAGTCTACATTAAAATATATGGGAATAGGTCAGGAGAAAGGAAAATGCTGGAAGGAGGACGGATCGCCCAGTCAGGAGGAGGGCTACTAGGTACCTGTGGCGGAACAGAAATGAAATGAGTTTCTCTCGACATTTGAGTGCCCAGTGACTATTTTCCCTTTAGCAGAAAGGCAACAAAACCAAAGAGCGGATGATGCTTCCCTCCAGCTGCAGATTATGGGTCAGGACCGAGGGCAGGAGCAGATAAAAATGGAAATAAGGGAGCTGAATGTAGGAAACAGAAGTCTGTAACAACACACGCATGCACAGGCAAGCAACGACCCAGAGCAGGACCTGCAGGAAGTCAGACGTGCATCCTGCACAGCCAGCACGATCACGGGTCTGGTGCTCAGAAACAAGCGGGTGAGCATTAGAAAGCGTCTCCTTCGTTGTTACTTCAGGGAGTTTAACATGGAGGAAGGACTGCAGATGACGCTTCTGATGAAAGTGACCTGATTTTGTTACGGTTATTCATGGCGCAACGTAATCTTTGGTGTGACTTCTCCAGGAAAAATGGTGAGATTGTGCCAAAGGTTTTACATGCTTGAACATGACCTAGACTTGAATGCAAGCCTGAAAGATGGCAAAGTAAGGCAGTGATTCTGTGCATGCTGCGTTCAGCTGGTGGTTTTCATTAGGAGAAAAATCTCTCCTGCCTTCCCGAACCCTGCCGCACGGAGACCTTTGTTCACAGGGCCAGGCTGTGTGCGACAATCCATTCTCTTTCACTAGGAAGCACCAGCCAGCTCCCAAATCCTATTAAATATCTACCCTCCGCTATTAAACATTACAGCATGTGACTACTTTCACTGCTGAAAATGTTTGGAGAAGAAAAAAAAGGGAAAGCTACATAATGCAGCATGTGGAAAAAAACAATTCTGCTGCTTTCTCTTTGATGTCACTAAACCTCCCAGGAACAATGAGCCGATGCACAGAACAATGTCCGGGAGCCAGCCAGGCGTTGCAGGGGCTGGAAGGGCAGCTCCCTCCATTGTCTTTATTTTTACACAGGGTTTATGGCATTTCAGTGTCAGCAGTACAGAAATAAACCTCCCAAAAGCCTGCCTCGGATTCACGTAGAATGACCATGTCTGCCTGCAGAAAGGGGCTGTGGGGCTCCTGCAGCGAGAAAGTGAAACATAAAAGTCATTTGGGTTTAACAGGTTAACCTGGTAGAAGAACTCGGCTGACTTTTTTTTTTTTTTCTCTAATTCAGAAGACCAAATTGACATTTTTAAGCAGATTTAGAGAGCATAAGCGCTCAGCTCTCCCTACGTTGGCATAATCCAGTGAATGCCCGTTGACCTACAGCCATCTTCAGTTCCATCACCTGCCCTGCTTTCAATACCACTGCTCCCATTCTCTATGCCCTTTATGAGAAAAATATCCCAGAGGGTCAGTACCCAATCTCCAAACTGTATATTTGGAAAAACATGATAAAAATGTTTTTTTACAGCAAAATTTCAAAAGTAAAATGGAATAAAAAAATTAACTCTGTGGCCTAAGGATGCCCAATACGTAGTTCAGAGGCAGGTCCTTTAAAAAACAGCATGAAAAATACCTCGGTGTTGTTTGTACTGACAATAAAAGGACACAAATGCCTTATGGCTGGATTTGCTGTTAGTGCTCTACATCGCTTGCTGCCGTTTTTCCCTCGTGCACAGCAGACAATCCACTTCATTAGGAGAAGTATGGAAAAAGCATCGGCCTGTCCCAGGACACTCAAATTCCCACAGAACAATGACCAGCCTGAGGTCACAGCACTATTTCAAGCACATAGCCCTGTGAGGTCTTTGCAGTTTCCTTTAAAAAACATTATGAGCATAATGCAGGGAAGTGCCAGGGTTTTTCTGGAAGGGGGCAGCGCTGGTATTTTTATTCATGCCCAGTCCGCTGGCTGGTTAGGACTGGGAGCAAGGTGGGGGCAAGGCTTGGCACACAGAGAACTCAACCACTACGGTCTGTTTTATTTCCTCCTGCGCTCAGCAAGCCCAGGAGAACTGAAGAGATTTTGCAGTGGATTCCCACTTGTCTAGAACAGGAAGAACAAGGGTAGGAAGGAGGAGTGATCCTTTTAAATTATTTCCTTTCGGCTGTTCTTTTTTTCTTTCAGTCCTCCTCCTCTTCTCAGCTGCTGTTAGTGCAACAATTCTCACGCAACAGTAAGAGTAATCTGCTGTTTCTGAACCCAGCTATGTGGCCATACTGGGATCCTCCTTACCTGGGTGTTTGGAAATACGAAATTATAACCGTTAAACAGAGATGAGTCAGCAAGGGCTGGGCACTCACCGTGAAGGCAGGGGAATGGATCCTGACACCCACCCCTTGGCCCAGCAAACCCAGAAGCTTGCAGGGTGCCTAACACACAGCTGGAGACCTGCTGCTGGTGCAAGGCTGAGTGCGTGCAGGCACTGCGGGCTCTGAGCCTTCACCCGGAGGGCACCAAGACAGCGGAACTGGGATCACGGAGCCTGTGACATCACCAGCCTTGGGATATTCACATCTCCCTAAACAACACTGAAATTGCCTCTGCTTTCAAGAGGTTTGTTGGACCAAATAAACTCCCAATGTCCTTTCTAATCAAAGGAATTCCATGATTTTCTGAATTTTAGCAAGCTTAAACAAACACAGGCCAGAAAATGAACTGCTAGCATTCCCATGCAATCCCACTGAGGGATTCCTGTGTGCTTGTACAGGGCTTTTTTCCTTCATCTGAGGCACAGGTTGAGACATTACATGGAGTAAGAAGTCAAAGCCGTGCCATGTTTTCACCATGCGGCTTTAAAAACTTCTTCCAATCAGAAAGAAGAGTACATGACAGAAAAGCCAAGCCTTTGTTAGTCTCATGTTTTAATCTAATTTCACCTTAATGACAGAAAAGCATGAATGGAAAATAAATAAATCTATGATGAATGCATTTAGTCCTTTCAAAATATTAAATCTGGGTACTAAGAGATGTTGTCATTATAATTAGTTGCTGTTAAATTATAATTTTCATTATCACAGAAACATTTTAAATGGAAGAAGATATATTTAAACAACCACTGTGTTGATCAGGGATTAATAACAGTTCCAGTTTAACAGGCTGATTTTATAGCCTTGCTGAACAATGTGCTCAGTTCATCCAGTTTCCATGGTCACAGAACAATTTATTATTGGTAACTGCAGGCTATAGCGAGGAGGCAGATGCACTATGCTGTACCGACAGGCTCTGAAGGAAAGCAGCAACACCAGAGCTGAGCCAGGCCATGGCCCAGCATGCTTGAGGTGTAAGCTGAAATCCCAAAGGCACCCGCCACAACGAAAGCAGGAGGACTAACACCATAAAAACACTGCAGATTACGACGACAATTATTTGTATACCTGAAGGAACCAATAGTATCTATAACATGCAGTTATTTCTAAGAATGGAGTTATTAAAATGGAATGAAATTTAATGAGATTTGAAACAAACTGCTAATAAGAAGCATGAGAGGAAAAACCCCTAAGCTTCACTGGCTCTAATCTTCAAACCCATCATGCAGAGCTCCACCTGAGGTCCTAGGGTTGTTGTTTGAGAATGTCAGAACTTGTGCCTTCACCTGTTAAATTCCTTCAGAAAAGCTCCAGAAAGTGGAGCCACACTGGAAACATTAACACACGGACATATTTCAACCAGTCATTCCATATATTAAAGTTCTTCTTGAAGAAATCCATGTTAATTAAAAAAAAAAAAAAAAAAAAAAAAAAAAAAAAAAAGTCCTTTCATGCCATACCTACTTTCCTGTGACTTCTGAGGTACAAACAAGTTGCACATCGATTTTAATTCCCCACATCCAAATTTTCCTGCTGGTCTGTTTGATTCCAATCCAAAGGTCATTTACTGATTTGCTTTGTGGAACAACGGTGCATGTTTAAGCAAAATCATTTTAGTCTTTGGAGTTATGAAAGAGTGGGGGGGAAAAAATATATTCTTCTAGTACTTGCCCATAGAATAACATTCAAAGCAGTAGCAGAAAAATGCAAAAACTCCCTTTGTTTGAAACGCTAGATGATCTCTGAGATTTAAAAGGTGACGCAAATTGGGAGGAACTACTTGAGTAAAATTCTACTTTGGACATCTTAAATATGCATCTTCATTCAGAAGCATCACTTGTTTTTCTAGTCTCAAAGCGGACTCGTGGGTCATAGCAGATTGTGCAATGCACCAACTATGCAAACTAAAAAGCTCCACACGGGTACAAAGGTGCGGCTTCTGTTGAAGCTATCTACAAGAATTCCCAATAATTTGCCTTCACTTACTTCCTTTAATTCTTAGCACAATGAGAAGACTTAACTCCCAAACATCATCAGTTCGGTGCCATTAGTGTGAGAAGAACCCAAACACCCTAACTGACAAAAGCCATTTCACTGATGACTGCGTGTGGCTCTGCACTCTGGCCTTTCTCTCCCCTAAAAGGTGGAACTTAGTTTGGTTTGTTTGGTTTTCTCTTTGTTTGTTGTTGGGTTTATTTTATTTCATTGTGGGGGGAGAGTATGGCAATCAATAAGAAAAACAGAGCCCAAGAACTTCTGAAAGTTGACTGCCTGACTAATGCTCCCAAGTGTCTGTTGATGTGACATGAATGCCCTTAAAAACCATTTTCGTACCAGTCAAGCACAGAACTATGGCACATTTGCCTTATGTATGTGATCAGGCCCTTTGAACTCCCCGAGACTGCCTTGTGCTTACCTAAAAGCTGTGTTGTACACCTTCAAAGGCAAGCTGCACAGAGATGCATGTGTACCCAGGCAGTCATGAGATAATTTTCCCGATATAAAGGCTTAAAACCTATTGAAATCCAGCAGGATGCAAAAACTCCAGAAAATGAAAATGAGTGCAAAGTCTTGCACCCGGGTCGCAGCAACCCCCACTAGCAATACAAGCTGGGGGACGAAAGGATTAAGAGCAACCCTGCCAAAACGGACTTGGGAGTACTGGTGGATGGCAAGCTGGCTGAGAGCCAACAGTGTGCCCTCGCAGCCCAGAGGGCCAACCACATCCTGGGCTGCATCCAAAGCAGTGTGGCCAGCAGGGCGAGGGAGGTGATCCTGCCCCTCTGCTCTGCGCTGGTGAGACCCCACCCAGAGTGCTGCGTCCAGATGAGGAGCCCTCAGCACAGGAGGGACATGGAGCTGCTGGAGCGCGTGCAGAGGACGGCCACAAAAACAATCCGAGGGGTGGAACACCTCCCCTGTGAGGGCAGGCTGGGAGAGCTGGGGCTGTGCAGCCTGGAGAAGAGAAGGCTCCAGAGAGACCTGACAGCAGCCTTTCAATATCTGAAGGGGGGCTACAGGGAGGAAGGGGACAGACTCTTCAGCAGGGTCTGTTGTGATA
Source organism: Alectura lathami (assembly GCA_013399715.1). Lineage (NCBI taxonomy): Eukaryota > Metazoa > Chordata > Aves > Galliformes > Megapodiidae > Alectura > Alectura lathami. Next base: position 104,702 of record VXAV01004768.1, read on the forward strand.
GGACTGGGGGAAATCGTTTCAAACTAAAAGAAGGAAGATTTAGATTAGATATAAGGAAAAAGTTCTTTACAATAAGGGTGGTGAAGCACTGGCACAGGTTGCCCAGAGAGGTGGTGGAAGCCCCGTCCCTGGAGACGAATGATCAGGCTGGGCAGGGCTCTGGGCAACCTGATCTAGCTGATCTGGCTGTAGGTGTCCCTGTTCATTGCAGGGGAGTTGGACTAGATGGCCTTTCAAGGTCCCTTCCAACTCCAGCAATTCTATGATTCTATGATCTTATGCAGATTGTGTGTACCTTGTGTGTTCCCAAAGGATGAGACACAAAAGTTAGCTGTTTGCCAGGACAACCCAAAGCTGCTTTCGTTCAGCAAGAAGCGTGTGCAGCAAGGGACTGGTGGGAGCATGGCTGGCCCCAGGCACAGAGGGTACACAAACATCTTTCGAGTGGCACAGAGCATCACTAGCATCTGTGTGTTGGCAAATACCAGTGCAACTGGCCGTTAAGAGCAACCGTTCCTGTAAATAAGGGTTTTGTAATATGCCCTATTGTAATATGTTTATAATATGTTACTAATTTTGGGGGTGGGGAGGAAGCAAAGAGAGAGAGGGAGAATGTCTCAGTAACACATGAGCAGCAATGGATTTGTGGAACAAAACGTACCACAACTTCCACATCCCCCACTGTGAGCCACTTACACAAGGACTGCAGTGACAGCCACGAACAACCACTTCCAGAAGCAACCTGCACAAGCTGCTGTTAGAGGCTGCTGGGTCACAAGTGCAGACGCGGAAGTGACAGTGGCCAGGATGTCACCCAGGGCACAGTCAGAGAACTGTCTAGAGGCATTGCCAATTTTTTACAATGGCTTCCTTGTGCTGAAAGTGAAACACCTCTTGTCACCAGGTGAAGCTGTGACAACAAAGCGCAGCTCGCACCCACTGGGGCAAGTGAAGCCTGTTGGGATGCAGAAGAAGAAGGGGTGCAATTCACCTCCAAGGAAGCAAATATGATCACCACCATCATGGCTAAAATATTTCCTGATACCCCTTCCTCCTCCTTTGGGCTCAAGATTAGAGCCTCAGTCAGTCAGACCTCATCAAGATCACCAAAGACGTGCTGCATAACCCATGGCCTCCTCTGCCAGGGCCCGGCCTTTCCTTTATTTAGTCTGCTTGTGACACTGAGCACTCAAAGGTAGGGTTAACCCAAATTATTTAACTCCCCAGTGCATAAGAATAGAGCAGAGGTCAGAAGTTCAGAACCAACCCTATGTTTCTAGATACCTCTGGTATTTATTCAGAGCCCTAACAGTACAGAGTCGTCATTCTGTAACCACTGTTACTCATGCAATCAAAGTACAGTCACATCTGCAATTTCAGAGCAGTCATTTTCCCACTTTGCCTGGCAATGTGATGAAAGCTGAAAGGAGGAACACACCCTGAAAAAATGGCAGTTGCACTACCTGAGTAAGTCTTGTCTCCCTGGAGATAACCGTGGAAAGATAAGGCACAGAATTAATAATTACCCAAAGCAAACCGTAGTTAGCTGACTGCAGATGAGACAGGCATGTTATCAGTCTCCTGCTTTTCCTGGAAACAAATCATATTCAAAAACCTGGAAACAGTGCCTGGGCAAAACGAACACAAAGAACTGGACTCCTGGCATTCTTCGACAGGGGGAAGGGAAAGACCAAACCCAAGACACGTTGTCAGTGTGGAGAAGCTGAAGCCAAAGAGGATTTGTTTGAGAAGAATGAGGGAGCAGGCCTGAATCCAAGAGACAAAATCCCATGAGCAAGGACTGCTTGGGTTGTGCTGGTTCATTACTCTAGCTGGGGCTCCCTTGGCTTAGATCACCTGAGAAGTGGGCTCTGCAGACTGATTTCTGGCAAGTTTGCCAAACTCTCCAAATACATTTAGGTATCTTCTTTAAACTAGAGGGTTTTTACTGAGAGAAATCTGGGCAGCCAGCATTTCTTTTGTTCAAGACTCTTAATCTCTTTGCAACAAGGCGCTGTGTTGTTCAGTCTTCACAGACATGAGGCCACCCCTTGCTTGTGAATGGAGCGCTGTGGTAATGCAGATAATTGCTGTACCTTGGCACCATGCTTCATTCACTGTCTCTTTTGCATCTAATCCTCTAGATATTCTGCTACCTGAAAACTCTGTTCTGATAAAACTAAAACAGGCACAAGAAAATACAAAACAAACAGAAAGCCAGCCACCCAAACCCAAACCCACCCTCAGGAATGTTTCCCTTGCCGTTGTGACAGCCTCCAAGGCAGAGATGCTTGCAGTCTCTGCAAGGAACAACAAACGTGATTCCCATGCAATGCTTCCCGCATGCCCAGTTGCTAATTTTTACGAACAAACCCAACTTGATTGAACATGGCATTAACTACATTTCCAGTTATCCCGTGAAAGGGCCGCTCGCTAATGCCAGACCTTTCACAAGACCTTTGAGAAGCCACCAACATGGCCTCTAGACTATGCCACAATTTCTGCACGCATGTGTCTGTTCAACTCTCCCCGAAAACTGAAGGGCCTTTTTCTTTAAGCTTCTTTCTCAGTGAAACAGTGGGGCATTCAGCCCGGCTGGGGAGAGCGGTTAATATTAGTTTGGCTACAGCAGTTCTCCTTCAAACAAAGGAGGCTCTCAGCCTGGGATACCCACGTTCCAGCAGCAAGTGTACAAGGGCTTTGTGTTAACATGGGCTCTCCCGGCCACCGCGACCTTAGACTACACATCAAAGTCACAAGCATAAGTGGTCACCATCCCGCTTCTGTTTTCTCCTCTGAAAGAAATGGAAGGATTCTGCTGGATGTGTTTTTTGGAGTGGCCAGCGATTTCAGGCTGTCCTTACGTGCCCTCCTCAGGACAGCGGAAGGCCAGACCACCACCTTCTACACTGACGTGCTGCGCTGCCCAGCGAGCCGTGAGCCCTTCCACCAGCGACCTGGGCCAACAAATTTCACGCTGGGAGGGGAGCTGCTTGCCCAACACCTAGCAGCTAACCTTCATCTTTGGAGTCCTTACACCACTTCATTTGGACAACAACACTTGGAAACAGACTGTCACCTGCCAGCGCCCAGTATTAACTTCCAAATTAAATTCCACATTTGTTTTCCTGTGGGAAGAGCAAAGTAGGTTCTAAAACCTTATTTTATTCTCTTTCACCACAACTTTTAATTTTAAGAGAGATTAATTCCCAGTATTTGGCAAGAAGTTTTCCCAAAGCTCTCTGTTCAACAGTAATTCATTTTCTCATAAGGAAAAACCATCACTGTCACACCCTGCTACTGAAGAGTTGATACTTAATACTTCCCAATTCAGCTGAAACAGGAACAAAAAGGCCTTCAGAGCTGTTAGCAATCAAATACTTTTTCAATGAATTGTCTCAGATCGACATCCTGAAAAACTACTGTAACTTCTTCACGTGGAACTCAGAATCTGAGGATAAGGGGTACATACGCCTTCCTGAACCCCACGTCCTGAGCTGCAATACCAGATGAGTAGTTTAGTGCAGGAAATAGGAACTGCAGATTTCAACAGTCACGCTGCAAACTTCCAGTTTGATTTCCTTCACCATATCTCCTTGGCTTAGGTAGCATTTCATCCACTTTATCAGTCAAAGAATGCACCCAAGAGAAAAAGATGGAAAGGAAAGAAGAAAAAGGAGGAAATCACAAAGCAGAGTTGAGAAAGAACTCAGGAACGAAAGCTTATCCTTGCTCTGGCTTTTTATCACCACTTTCTTCTCCACCGTAGACTTTCCTACTGTCTCATCACAGAAGTCAATGGTAAAAACCACAATCAGTTTGAACAGGGCTCTTGGACAGAAGAAATATTTGGTTAGGACCTTGCGCTCCTACGTGGTTACCACATGCCTCTGGTACACTGGGATTCTCTGTGGCATTTAGTTTATTTGAGGCAACCAGAGCAGAAACACAAAAGGCCCGCAGCACAAATTGCTGCGTTTCCAGATTCGCAAAGCTAAGGGGCTTTACATCCCACAAATCATTTTACAGTTCCAGCTGTGGCAACAAATGGCCCCCAGGGTATTCAAAGATCACCTTACTGTCACATGTGACAGTATCTGCTTACAAGCTTTGTTTACTTCTCAATTTCAGAACCACAAAGGTGCACAGCAATTCCCTTTAAAATATATATATCTATATTCCAGAGATGGAGTTCTATGCTTGTTTTTTTTTTTTTTTTTTTAAAAAAAGTTCCTCATCCAAATAGTTAAAACCTAATATTACAAACAAACTA
>VXAV01004768.1:115010-130310 GCA_013399715.1 Alectura lathami
CCGGCCGCTTGTCGGGGCCGGGCTGCACGCCGCGGGGAGGGCACGACTACACACGGGTGCCCGCTCTGCCCCGCGCCCCAGCGCCCTGCGATGGCGTGCTGGAGTCCGGCTGATAACATCCACACAAAACGTCTTCTCTTTTTCCATTTCTTGCATTTCCAAATTCCTTTCCAACCGAGTCAATGTTCTCTTCTCCTCCCACTCCATCCCCTCATTAAAGGTTTCAAAATGTTGCCTTTGTTTTGATGCTGCAGTTTCACAAGTTTTTAGTCACATAGTAATTTCTGAGGGCAATTTCTGTGGGAGAAGCGCCCACGGGCTGATTGCAGCCCCGGCTCCAGCAAGGCGCAAACTGAAAATTCAGCCAGGCATCACCAGCGTACCAGGAACAACGGGCAAGCAGCACAGCCCCAAGTCGTGATAATTTGAGGAGAAGCGACGGAATTCCACACTTCCCAGCTGAAGCTGGGGTTTCCAAAAACACAGAGCCTGCTGAAAGCACCAGGCACGTTGCTCTCATGGTCATAAATACGTTCAAGGTATTTATAGCCTTTAACTCTTCTGGTTTGCTTAAAACCACCACCCATCCCCAACCCAGAGTTCCTTATTATATTGACACAGAAGGGCTTTTGCTAGCATATCCCAGTGAACCCCTTTACATCAATATAGCTGTGTTTACACGAGACTTTCTGTGCTACAGTAGACCTCAAGTAGAGCCTAAAACATTGTGGTCTTTCTGAAAGCCGGCCTTCAATCTTTTCAGCACCACCCACGCCTGTGCCACTAAAGCCCATTCAGCTGCCCAGAGCAGACTGCACTGCATCAGGGAATAAAGAGTCTATACCTGGAACAGCACCGTACAATGGAGCGAGGTGCTGCAGGCTCATGCCCTAAAAAAAGCGCTCGGAAGGCAAGAAGGGACCTGAGGAAGCACCTGTACTTGCTGCTGCAGCAGGCAGGATGCTGCTCCAGGGACAACAATGCGCTGATGCTGGCGCAGCGAGCCTCGCGTTCCTGCTAAACCTTCCCCTGCTAATCTGTGTGCAGCCAGCTGTCCCTCCGGCATGCTGAGAGCTGTGCAGCAGGAGCCGCCACCCAATTTCCAGGCTGGGGGAAGGGGAAGAAGGGGAAAACACAAAGACAGAAGGCTCCAAAATTCACAAGAGCAGTGCTCGGGAGCTGGAGTCGTTACATACAACTGCAGACTCCCTCAGTGCTCAAGGAGCATGCTTTAACACAAGCACGGGCTTATTTCTGTCACAAAATTTTTTCCTGCAGCTTTCTGCCAATGGCAGAGCTTTACCTTCCATGCCTGACCTATGCTATAATTAAAGGAAACCCTTCCCCTAGAGAGCAGGCAGGCAGCCAGGCCCTACCTGCAGGCGTATCGGCTTATTGCTGTCCCACCTTTAGCAAACAGGTGTTGCTATGCGAGTTCAGGAGGCAGCCCTAAGGTCCAAGAGAGAGACAGGAGAACGGGAGTAGCTTAACATCATTGAGGCCATTAATCAGGAGCTAGGAGCTTTCCCCCAGCTGAAAGCTTTCCCAGCACCTTTGGCAGGTGACATACTATAATGCACATGGCCATTATTAAAAAACATCAAAAAGTAAAATATTACAAAAACTAATCATCTGGCTTTGATCCATGTAAAACACAGACTGGCATTCCCCACCCTGTCATAAAACATTAACAGCACATATATGAATTTACAACACAGATCATCCCCTGTAGGAGAGCTGATCTGGTAAACTTGTGATTCCCAAGAAATACTGAATAAGAGTTGGGCTGTGAGCACTTTTGTCCTGTCCCCCTGCCCAGTGTCTCTCAGTGCTACCTGAAAAAAGAGAAGGAACTGCAGCGAGGATGGAGCAGCGCAGGCTACACCGCAAGCAGGGTTTCCCCCCGTTAAAGGAAAGGGAAGAATTTGTGGTTGAACTGAGCTTAATTTGTTCAAGGCTTGAAGCAGAGAGACACTAGGATGTTAGGGAGAAAACAGAATCACTCGCTGTGAAATTCTGACCTCGTTTTATTTGTCATCCAGGCTAGCATTTGTGCTAGCTAGGTCTGCAAGCAACAGATGTGACAGACTTTGTTAGTGATGATATCAGCTCCTTGGGATGGCCCTGATCACCGGGTGCTGCCGACAAATCTGCCAGAGCGTTACTTACGCTCTGATGGGCCTCCTGCAGACATTTTGAAGGCCCTACTTAACAGGTTGGTGGTAATGCAGTAGAAAGAGCAAAGCAAGATGGGGATCTGCCTGTATTTGTGAAACTCTACACCATATGTAGCAACTTCTTAAAAACGGGCATCCTGCCAGTTCCCATTTTTATCTGAGTAACATCAACCTGAATACGCTTATTTGCTGTTGTCCCTGAATTAGCGACCCTGAGACCTGCTTACTGCTGTTTGTAGCAACGCATCAAATTGATTGCTAGGTTCCCACATGCACAAAGCCCTTTTTTATAGCTATTTTTCACTCATTTTCTCCATTTCTCTTTGACTAAGCCCTCAACAATACTAATTAGATTACTTGTTATGGAGTGGAATTAATATTTTAAAGGTATTTATGATACGATAACTTTTAAAGCTACACTTGTGCCACTGCTCATCAAATCAACCCAGCCTGAAGCTGTCCATGGTGCAATTCACCACTGATTACAGTGCTGGAGAAAACTAAAAGGTAAATCATGTGTTCTAGTAATCAGGGCGGACCCGGGATTTCTTTTCCTAAATTTTGTTCCTGCTTTCCTCCCATAGCTCTGAAGTAGTTTTTGCTTGTATTCTTTGGATTGTACTCTCCCATAGTGCCTGACTGGTAATGATGGCTTGCATTATTTGTGTTCTTGTTCAGGGTTATTAAATGAAAGGGTGAGCGATTATCCACTTACCCACAAATACATGCAGTAATGCAAAGTGTGACTTGGTTGATGTGATTAGAGGTTTGCAAAGCCTCAAGGAGAACAAGAGGTTGATTACAGTAACGAAACAAATGTCGAAGCAACATCTGGAGGCAGGTGATTTCCGCTTATCTGTCCCAGGATCTGTCTTTATACTGCTCCTGAGAAGTGCTGCTGAAGTGATCGGGCTCCTGCCTCAAAGCAATTCTAAGGAAAATAACTGAGGTTAAATCTAGCAAAATTGCCATCCAAATCCCTAACTATCAATGTTTCTAAGACTAAACAAAACCATCACTTTTGTCAGCCAAAAGAAAACCCATGGAAGTCTCAGCACATTCTCAAAAAAAAGTATAGACAGAAAATTCTAAGCTCATAACTCTTCTGCTGAAAAGTAACTGTTAGGTTGGCAGCATTGTTAGTACTCACACAGCCTTGCTAGAATTTGCCTGACAACCTCATCCACCCATCGCACTATGCTGTTTTCCACCAATACAGTCAACTAGTACTGGCTGGCTTTACTGGGTTGGCAGTGAAGGTAACCTTTGTGGTGGACACAATGTCCAAATAGGCCCACCCACAAAATACATTCATTTATTGCAGACGTGGAAAAGCAAGAAGGCAATTCACAAAACGTTCCTTGGGCATCATAAAACAAATGCAGGCTTTGCGCTACTGTGTTCTGAAACAAAGATGTGATTTTACAGCTCCATGGAAGACAATCATCTTTCTAATGGGAAGCAGAACGCATGCCAGAGGTTACAATAATTACAAATCTGGTTAATCATCACCCTTGTCTTTCCTTTCTTACTCTTATTTGCTCTTGTAAATTCTCTACTTAGTGACTAACTAAATATATATATATATAAAGATAAAAACGATGATTTATTAATCTATATTGCCACAAAAATCACATAACATTTGCTCCTCTCCTGCAAGGGGCTTAAGTTCTTACACAGCCCTGCGGTGCCACAGTTAACAACTGAAAACTCCATCACATTTGCCCTTCCTGACTGCTCTGCCAATACCTTGGTCTGCACAGCAAAAGGAGAATCTCACATATGCGGTACTTCCAGTAAGGAAAGACTTTTTTGCTGTGGATTGTTCTGGAAACAGTTATCTTTGTCATATTTGACAATCTTCATAACATGAATTCTGAAGAGTTAGCTGCTTTCCCTGCAGCTCACACACAAGATGCTGGAACACAGAAAGGAGCAGCCCACACGCTGAGCACGAGCCGCTGTGCCAACTTCATTTTGTCTTCCCACTGCAGGGGAAGACAGCAGGATTGGCACCAGGATCCCTCGGCATTCCCTATGACACTTGGCAACTGCCTCAGAAGGTGAGCTAAGCACAAACCAAACAGGAGAGCTTCCTGCCAGTAATGCTTCCATTTCAGACCCGCACGTTAATTCTTCTGTTTAAGGGGGTTTTAGGTCAGTGGCAAATACAAAGGCCTCTCTAAGTCCCTGACAGATATATTCTCCATGAGTCGCACAGGCTTGGGAGATCCAAAGGAATCAAAATGCCAGGGAAAAGGGAAGACTGAAAAGCAGGAGGCCACAGGGACTTCCATCACTGAAGGACCTGTTCACGTTTTCCTTTCCCAGGCTGGCCTTCAGCAGCTCAAGACCTGGGCACAGGATGAACCTGCACACGGTGACTAAAGCAGCTCGAAACCTTTGGGAAAACTTCTGACAAATCAAGCCACAATATCAATTTACTACTGAAACTGGGTCAGTTCCACCTGGTTTCGGGTTTCAGTGTGAGCAGTTTACACAACTCCCAGATTAACAGGAAAGTTGACGTGACTTTTGCAAGAGCACGTCCTTGCTAACTGCAGCAGTGGAATGTTTGCCAGAAAAGCCTGCAGAGAAGAGCTACTTGGGTACTTCATGTTTGGAAATGATCACGGTTTCTGTCAGTGCGTATTCCAGTCCAAATGTGTTCTTCTGTACTGTATTGCATCCCATACTCTGGGAACTCAAAGCAGGGAAGCTGTCCCCGAAGAACCACAAAAATAACATTCACAGGTTTTCCTTGTGGCCCACAAAATGCACTTGGTTTTGCTATCTGACCTAGATGAAAACTCTTTTAGAAAGCCTATTAAAATCAAGTACGGTAACATTCTTTCTGTGAAATTTTGGTGTGAAAGCACTTCCTGATTTCTTCCAGAAAGTTCTTTCTTTGCAGGTTTTAATGTGCTTTTTTAGAAGGCGGTATTATTTTTATTGCCTATCCTCACCGCTTTCCTCCTCCGTCTGAATTGCACCTACATTTATACATAGGAGGGAAGAAAGAGAGAGGTGCCCTAATCCTTTACTTTTTCTTCCACTTGCCCTGTTTTCTCTTTTTTTTTTCCCCCCTCGAGTTTGACAGCCATCACAGGAGGAGATGCACTGTTGCTACACCATAATCACTCAGGCATGCAAATGCAATCTCCTGTTACTACTGAGCCAAATGAAAATCGGGTGAAAACAATAAGCAGAACACGCTGCTCTTTATAAGTCTCCATAAGACAGATTATGTATTTCTGCCATTTCCCCTGCTTCCCACATATAGGGCAGAAAGCACCTAGGCTATATGAACGTTTGCAAATGCATTCTAACAGTGACCAGTCACCTCGCACGTGATGAGTTCAGGGGGAAAGGAACAGGAATGTACCTTCTGTTCTGCCAGTTCCACAACTGGAGAAACTCAAGCCCCTGAACTGGAAACCTCTGAACTTAAGCGGACTCCCAAAAGAACTTCAGCTCCTCTTATGCCTCAGCAACAAAGTTCCAGAACAGTCTAGTTCCAGACCAGGCTTGGGCTGACCCTGTAGTTCATTCAAAGTAAACTGGAGAGAAAGCAGGAAAACATAAGAAAAAATTAATTGTTGGAAGTTGTTTTGTTGGGTTTTGTTTGTCTTTAGTCCTAGATGCAGAACCATGGGCTGAAAGCCTCATTTTTAAATGAGGCCAACATAATGAAAGCCAACATAAATGAAAGCTCCTTCAGGAGAAAACCTCACCCACAAAATTTCACTGTCTGGGGACTGCCTGTTACTGCAAAAAAGCTCAATGATCAACTGTCATGTACTAATTGCCTGAAACAAAGATATTATTCCACAGCAAGCCACGTCTTTCATTCTTATATATATGATGTAGAAAATAAATATATTACATATACACACTTGTATGTACAAATAGCATCCACATCTGTCCATGTCCTCTGGAATTGTCTGGTCCTCACTCCCGTTCCTACTCTTTCTGCCTCTTCCCATCAAGGCAATTGGCCTCTCAAGGCAGTCTGGCTCTACATCTCTCCAGGATACTACCTCAAGGCAGGAATCAAAACTCTGATCCGAGAGGATGATTTCACCACTAATCTTCCCCATTAGAAGAGCTCCAAGGTTAACAGAAATCAGTAAACATTTTCTAATCCTGTGTTGCATTTCGCTTCGCAGTATGCTCTGCTAGATGTTATTTATACTTCAGGGAATACTTTAATGCAGTATCCAAGCAACAAATACAAGGAGAAATGCAAGGCATATTGCAGATTTGGCTGAATAAATAAAATAAATACAGAGACATTGCCAGTTAGATGCTGAACACTCTTTCCTGCCCACAGAAGAACACTCTTTCCTGCACACACATATTTTGTGGAAAGACTTCTTCTAAATTATAGACTCATGATTCGGTTCTAAAATGCATCCACAGCCACGCTCAACCCTGATGAAATCATAAATTTAAAAAACAAACAAACAAACAAACAAAACCATAGCCATTATTGGCACACAGTTTCTTTAAGTAAGAAATCCTTTCCATTAAGGTGATGCAACAAAACATCCAGAACAATCACACTATTTCAGTGAAGGGTATTAATAGTCATCCCATGGGTTCTCTGCATTAAATATCCCTAAAATGTTGATTCCAACAGCAAAGATGAAGTCTGAAAAGACTGTAATGATCAGGCTTCCCATGACAGCCGTTATGGATCAGATTCCCAGCTGGTGAAAGTCAGCATGGTCGCACTTTGGCCAGCAGGAAAATGCCAGTTTATACCAAATTACGAGACCTGGTTGGTCGGTAAACCGCCAAACTAAACCGCCAACCTCCACCCCAGCTCTCCAGCTGTGCGTGGCTCAGCTCTCACTAACCAAGGGAAGGCATCTCACAGCGAGGATCCTTCCTTCCTTCAGGCACCTGGGGTAGCCAGTGTTTGACTCCACACACCCTGCCCTGCCTCTCCTCGCTCATTGGGTGCTGATGCAGAATGCTGCACCTTGGTCATTGCAGTGCTGCGGTCACAAGCACATCCCCCGGTGCTTTTACTCTTTCCTGATGCCATGGTGATGAATGGATGTTGAAAACTAAAACAGACAGGAGTGAGCTGTCCCAGCCTGGGAGTTAAGGCCTAAAATCACCTACAATCACTGTAAGTAAGGGTAAGGAAGCACGCCATGAAGGCTAGCACAGAGACCATGAGTCTATTACCCAGGCATGACAGCAGATCTACCTGCTTTGAGGATTACCCTCATGGGTATTTCATTAGTAAGATCCTAAAAGCAGATACGCATATGTACACACGAGCAAACACACACACTCAGAGCACACACATTAGCCTTCTATCTTTTTCCTCCAGGTACAGATGGCTTTTTATTATTTAATCAGTTCTCAACTGTAGCACTTTTTCAGATGTCTTACATTTACCACAAGAAGGTTCTACCTGTACCTTATTTTGCCAAATTACTGAACTGCTATCCTTAGCACAGAGTCAGCCCTGGCGCACATCTGGAGATCTCCACAAGAAACTACAAGAAGCTGTTAAGGTAGCTGTATTCCAGTCCAAGAACGTACTGCACAGGAATTCAAAAGACCTAAAGATCAGTCAGTACAGCCTCATTCACTGGCATGATTCTGCGCTCTCCCAGGTGCATCTCTAACTTGATATTATTTAGTCTTGAAAGAATTTAATCAAGAGATGCAAAATGTCTGAAGCTCTCAGATGTTCCAAGCCTTGTGGCTGTCAGCAAGCGCTCCTTTCCTGCCCCCACCCCAAAGCAGCCTGATGCCCATTTTCCAGGTCCACTCATCCTGCCTGAGCAGCACCTGCTGAATCAGTTATTCACAAATCACTTTCATGCAGTCACTTTCATGCATCTCTCTGTTGCCATGCAATCATAAATCCATCACATGGATAATCATGTATGGTTCCAGATGATTCATAAATTACCCTCAGCATTCCTTGCTTCAGAAGCCAGGCTCCATACTCAGGAAGCTGCACTGGCCCGTTGATCTGGTATCTGATCGGCTCAAAGATCTGACCTGTATATCCTCGCTGTCTGCACACTACTCATTTGATTCCAAAGAAAGAAGGAAACTTCAAACTATGCAGAACCAATACCAAAATCATGTCGCTATAGCAGCGAGACACAAATGGTCTTTGTACTAAATTACATTTTTGATGGGATATCATTGAATGTGAGTTGTTCACATTTACTTGAATGCAGTTTTACCTAACACAGACACACTGACGTTTTTTGGGGGGAGTCAGTCTACTGACACCAGTTCCTAATTGAGCATTTTTCAAAATAAGCACTTTCATACTTACTTGAGCAAGTTTGCATTGGGTCTTTGGCTTACTAATCACAGACTTAAAACCATGTTTAAAAACAGCACTGCCCAGGCCCATGCTGAGGAGATGCATCTGCAGTTTTCAATGCTGTAAGGATATTTCTGTGTAGTGTCAAGTGAATCCTTCACACGCCCTTCAGATTTGACCTCCATTTGCCCCCAAAGCTTCCACACTTTTACAGATATCAATATGCTGCAGGTTCCTCTTTCCTTAAAGATTTGTTATTAAAATTACAGAACTGATCTTCAAATCCCAGATACCTCAGGCACTGGACATTTATCAAATCTACTGCAAGAGATTATTCTCAGCATACTCCTTCAAAGCCAATAAAGAAACCAAAACATTTATTCTCTTAAACTCTAAATCACTGCTTTTTGTCTTTTTTATTACTATTTGTTTCATTAACTCGAGATCTGAAACTTCATTCTGACAGTGCAGAATTCTTTCAGTGTATGTCCTGGCTGAAGCAGTAACAACTTTGGTAGAGAGATGCTGGACAACAGGTGCGTAATACCTCAAGAATGCTACAAGCAGGACCTTCCTTTTGCCTTTTCTGGGGGTCTGTTCTGCTGACTTTCTGCACCAGTGCTGTTGGGGAATGGCTCAACTATCCAAGACAAAAGGGCTGACTAGCCCCACATACAGTACCCAGCAAAGATTCCCTTTGATTTTCTTATCCTCAAGGAACAGGTATTCCTCTATACCAAAGCGGAAACTTTTCAGTAGTGTAACTTCAGTAACAGTTTCAATGGTTTTCCCTTTTTGCTTCTTACAGATCTAAGTTACTAGCATGAATCAAAAGCCTATTTTCTCTGTGCACGAGGGACAACTAAGGAAAGCTGTGCTCCCATTGCAGTCTCTTTACCCCTATTCCCCTACAAGGCTCACGAACACCATGAACATGCAACACTAGCAGGTGTCCTGACCTATGCACAGTCATCTAGGTGGAGCTGGAAAGGGAATGCTCAGCTTCCCCTGCCCTAAGAAGATATGCCTTTGTTATTTCATAAACTTTGAAACTATTATTTTTATTCATATACCAGGCAGCTGAGTCACAGGCCTCAGGTCACTCAGGTGAACACAGAGGACAAAAGGACAAAATTTAAATGAGCAGAAAAGTGAATGGCTTTAGCCAAGCATTTTTTAATACTGAATTAGCTAACTAAAGAAAGTGAACGTTTTAGAGGTGACAATTCTCATGCTACCTGGAAACGGCATCTGAGATGGTGAGCACAGCACACCTGAATGTCACAGCCCCAGACAGAGTGTGAGACATTCTGCTGAACAACTGAACTGTTTCTACAGGCTTTCGTAAGAGCCCTATGAGCCAAGGCGCTGCCCAGCAAATCTTGTTAGCTAATGGTCCTTGGTGGACGAAATCCAACACGTGAGGATTTGTGAATGAAGAATTTTGCACAAACACGATATCTTTTTGACTTCTACAGAGCAGGTAGAGTTACCTGCTCTTCCAGCAAGACCTTCTGAAGAACCACAGAGAACAAGGACAGGTGAAAGATGATTTCCTACAGTGCGGTATCTTAATTTACAAAGTAGGGATCAGTTACCTTCTTCTTGTATCAGTTGCAGAGTGAGGGAGTTCAACATGAATGGCAATCAATCTGGTTGCATATCTTCATCAAATCTGAATTCTGATTGAAAGCTGAGTTCCCATGCAATTTTCTTTGTTTTAAACTGAACCAATCATTAGCATTCTGGCATTCATGGTATACAGACCACTTTAAAAATATCCATTAGCTGCTGTGCTGACATCAGTGCTTCTCTGTTACTGCTTATCATATCTGCTTTAGCTGAGCTTTTCTTCAGTACATTGTTCTGGTCACACAATATTCCGTCCACCATCTCCTGTATTGCTCTTTACATATTACACCATCATGCTGGAAGATGGGGCCAAACTGATTCTTTCTAAAACAAAGTATCAAAATCTGACTCAGAACTCACTTCTTGCTGACCTGCTCTCCACCCTTTTCTTTTAAGGTAAAGGAAGTAAGCTTCATCTGAATTACAGTAAACTAGAATCAATGCAAGCTGAAAGCTCCACAGAAGAGGCACTTCACAGCCTGATGAAGAATGTAGACAGAAGATGCTTGCACCAGCAGGAAGTTTCACATTGAGTACATAGCCATTAGGCAGGAGGTGTACAATGCCTATGGCATTTCTACTTTGCATCTTATCAATGGGCAATAAAGAGCCAGTGCCTGGTCTGTTTATTCTGAAACCTTTTGTGCTAGGATAAGGAGATAATGATATGTGTGTTTCACTAACTGCATGACATTTTGATTTGCCTCATCAGTTCAATGAAAGGAGGACAAACTGACAGACCTGGACGTCCCCAGGCAGCCACTGGATACAACTGATCTAGAACCTCTGGAAGGAAAAGTGCTGTTGTTAGAAGATGGCATTCCAAAACGGCTGCCCTGAGACTCAGAGGTGTGGGAAGATGCTGGTGCCCACAAAGAGCCACTGTCCTTCTAAGCCAGACTGGATTTGGTTGTTCCTTAGGGAATTAGGGCTCCCAGACACTGCAGGGCTAATTCTGCCTCAGAGAGTGGTAAAATTCATCCAGAAGAAACCGATAGTGTAGACAGTCAAACGCATGGGTATTAGAACCCCGAAGAGCCTCTTGAGCTCAACCAGTGTGGCTTTGTGCCAGTATCAGCCACAGGCTTTCACACAGTGATTATCGTGTCTGATCCTGTGACAGGCAGCCGAATCACAGGACACCTCAAAAGGAGCCTGTCTTGATTTAGAAACTACACCGAGAGAAATTATTGGTACCCCAGCTCCAGGCTGAGAGTCAATTTCCCTAGTGGTTAACAACCTGGTGTGAAAGTGCCTGCCTTTCTGGGAAGATGCAAGGGAAGACTACCCACTGGGCAGCACATCAGGACACCTTTGAGTGAAACTTTCTGCTGGTGTAAGCATCTTCTGTCTACATTCTTCTTCAGGAGCCTTTGAGAAGGCTCCGGGGAGACCTCATTGCAGCCTTCCAATACTTAAAAGGAGCTTACAGGCAGGAGGGGGACCGACTTTTTACACGGGTGGATAATGGTAGGACAAGGGGGAATGGGCTAAAACTGAAAGAGGGGAGGTTTAGGTTGGACATCAGGAAGAAATTCTTCCCTGAGAGAGTGGTGAGGCGCTGGCACAGGCTGCCCAGAGAAGCTGTGGCTGCCCCATCCCTGGCTGTGTTCAAGGCCAGGCTGGATGGGTTCCTGGGCAGTTTGATCCAGTGAGCCAGTGGCTGGCAGCCCTGTCCACGGCAGGGGGGTTGGAACTAGATGATCTCTGAGGTCCCTTCCAACCCAAGCCATTCTATGATTCTATGATTCTAGGACACGTATGTTGAATGGTGCCAGGAGCATCGTGACTCAGTCTTTAACCCCTCATTTGCAACACAGGCCACTCTTCACTCCTCTCTCCCTGCACCAAGCAGCACTGCAACAGTGCAGTATGCTCAGCCATGCTTTGGCAGCGCACAGTAATATCAACACTAACAGCAGAGAATTACAGGTAGGAAGTACATCAAATTAATACAATTGTGCATAAAGCTTATAAAAAAAACAAATGCATCATACTCTGGGACAGTGTTTATATATGGCTCTGAATCAAATCTTCAGCAAAATTAGTTCCCTTGAATTGGTATTTGTTTTAAGCTACCTAAATAATTCAAGTACTTTCCTTGCACTACTTCTCCTTGAAGTAAGAGTTTCATGTTTATTATTCATCGCTCAGGTGGGGAGCTTCGCTTGCTGTAAAATTAAGCGGAACAACCAACAGAAGTGAAGGCTAGACATGGGTCCTGAATTCTGCTAATGAGATTCGCACTGAAAGTACTTCCACACAGCAAGAATGTAATATAACTTACACCTGCTAACGTGACAGGAGTAAAATACAGTCTTTGCTTAAACAAGGAGAAACTAAAAAACTCAGGTCAAGATTTTTCTTGTCCTACAGCAGTCTACACCAGTCTAACCTCGTAAGTATCTGTCTGACTACTTCTGACCCCACTTCGCACAGCCCCATCCCAGGTCCCGCATTTTACCTGTAACTGCAAATGCACACTGTGATGAGCTGCTGTATACTTAACAGATCTTCTTAAGACAGCCAAACCCAACACACGTACACCCCTTCTGCAAGCAGTTCCATTAAGCTGATACGGATACTTCCCTCAGTGTGGGTTACATGATCCGTGCTCTGCCCACCTGCAGGAACTATTTTATTTCCCTGTTACTCAGCTCCAAACCTGATCCTGCCCTGTGCCTGGCACACAAAGGTGTCCTGCATCTATTGCATTCTTATTAAGAGGAGAAAGGGCACACGGTGGTTCAGTCGGTCTCATTGGAATCACAGATTAAACAGATGATACCCTTGTCTCAGTACGGTATGTTCAAAAACCCTGCTTCAACCTGCTATAAAACATGGAGTTTAAAACTGTCCCTGTAGCTGAAATTTCAATGGTGGAAAGCTCAGCGTCTTTTGAGCTGTTTTCTGCGCCTACAGTATGCCCCACGCTGCTGAGGCATTTTGTTCAGAGGTCAGGAATGTGGGCATGCTACCATGAGAGTCAGGAAATCATTTACAGAACGCATAAAAATTGCTTTGCAGGGCAATGCCTCAGAGCTGAGAGGACATGACGTAATCTTCTTGCTGCATAAACAAATTTGGTTAATGTACAGCCTTTAATACCCTATGTTTTAAGGAAAAGCAGACACACTCAAATTTAATTTCTCTGCTGGTGAGAGTGTAGCTCAGTAGAAGATAGCATGTACTACACAAGCTCTGCTTTTTGAGAAAAACCTGATACCTTCAGCATTATTTACTAAATACCAACAGTATCTACCACATTCGTTCATTTCAGGACAAGTGAGATGTTTTGAACACGTCCAGATGAAGATATGTTGAAGCAGAATTTTGTTCTCCTTCCAGTTTTTCTCAAATCTGTGGTTGATGATACCATTATCAATCACACAAACCCAAATAATGTGAATACACAACCAAAATGGCTTACATCCAATGAGAGTGAGAAATCATGTGCGTCATTCAAGTAATTTAGAATTCTGAAGTTATTTCTACAATGAAATATTCAAAATGAAATAACTTTTCAACCATGGTCAAGCTCTCAGTCCCTCATTCAAAATGTTAATCTCTGTAGCTACTCCATACCACTGTCCTTCCAACAGGTGTATATAGTACGTTAAGACAAGCAAATGACAAGGTAATTAAACAATACCTATATCTGTGGTATTTTTACCTAAAGGTATCATGGAAGGATAAGAGTAAAACACATCCACCTTCACATACATACATACAAAACAGGTGAGTCAGTACAATCTTCTTAAAAAATGGTAATAATGAAACATTGATGTGAGACCATCATGTCCCACTGATGTCAATGGAAAGAACAAACGTCCAGAATTCTTCAAATTGCACTTGACCTCAGGAAAATTTCAGCTCTAGTTTACTGGCAAGGTGCAGGCACTGAAGACAGACGGTATCCAATACTATCACACGCACACAGTATTAGATTTTTGCGTGTGTGGTGAGCACTTACCAGCTAGGGCCTTGATGCGAGATCGTTCAAATAGTCGAGCAGAACTATTTTCATTGTCCCAGTCATCAACGTCCCAGCGGTTGTTGACATCACTGTACTGCTGTTGGATTTCAATGTTGTCGTAATCTGTCGCTACCGTTGTCGTCATCCTGAATCTTCTTAATCAATTCTCAGCATCAGATTCTTCTTAAAAATCCTCTGTAAATAAAAATACATCATAATGTAGTGGGTTTAGACAACATACATATATTGGAAGTAATCACAGAATCACAGAATGTTAGAGATTGGAAGAGACCTCGAAAGACCATCTAGTCCAATCCCCCTGCCGAAGCAGGAACACCTAGATCAGATTGCACAGGAACACATCCAGGTGGGTTTTGAATGTCTCCAGAGAAGGAGACTCCACAGCCTCTCTGGGCAGCCTGTGTTCAAGCTCAAGAGTTCTTTACAAAAGCAAGACTTCCAGACCAATGTTTTGCTGCATACATATATGCAGAACTGTCACGTTTGACTCCACACAATGGAAGGGGACCATGTATGAAATGGTGCAGGAAGACGCTTTCGTAATTGTTGTTTTCAAAAGCAGCCTGCCTCTTCCATAGATCTGAGTGCCGGCTGAAGCATATGGACCCACAGGTAAGTCAGCTAAGAAAAACCCGAAGCGCAGAGAAAACCTCGTCACCTTCACACAACAGTGCGAATTCTGACGACGAAATCTAAATGCCTAAGAAGTCACAGAAGCATTTGACCAGCAAAAGCCTTTTAACACTGATCTGAGGAAACATTTTTCTTCACACATGCCGGCTGTGTGACTGGGAATTTACGCATGAGCTCAGCCAGCTCAATGCACCCAGCCACCGCTCCGAACCCCCCTCAACGGCAGAGCAGCGGCCACCAACGCAGCCCCCCGCACGAGGCTCTCTTCAGGCAGTGGGACACCGTCAGCACACCCGTACTGGTTTCCAACCAGGATTTGCATGTACTTATCCGCGGTGTAAGTGTAAGAGCGCCTCACACCTCCCGTTTATTCCCTTCTGCTCTCACTCCCGCAGTCGCCCGTGCGATCTTTACACCGGCCGAACAGACCACGGGCCACAAAGCGGAGCTTCTCCTCCGCGAACGCCGCGCCTTTCCCCACGACCAAGCGCAGGCTGAGGCGCAGCCGCGTCCCGAGCTCGCCCCGGTGCGCCCGGCGGCAGCGGCAGCAGCAG
>VXAV01004768.1:130406-160294 GCA_013399715.1 Alectura lathami
GCCGACCGCACGCAGGCCGCGGAGCGAGGCACCGAGCGGGGCCCCGCCGGGCCCCCAGCTGTCCCGCCGCTGACGCGTGGCCTTCGTAGGCTGAACAGCTCCGATGGGATTCGGCCACTGCTAGTAAACAAAGATTCAACTAATTAAACCCGCGCAGTAACGCTGCTATAAACAAGGAGCGGGGTCAGACTCGCGTAGCATCGGGTTCAATCTTTCCCAATGTCTGCAGCCGTAATCACCCAACAGAGGATGAAACGTGCCCTGGAAAAGCAGCAGCTCAAGCCGCAAAAATAAAAGCAACGACCCTAAGAAGTGGACGCAGCCACACGCCAGTTCGGTAGAGATGCTGCAGGCCATCAGAGTGCGTTCATTTCCGTATCATCTGTGCACGCACAACAGGATCCAGAATCAGTTCCACTACAACATGTGCCTTATTGCTGCTCTTCCCCTTCTTGACCATCACATGAGCAAAATCTACCCCAGACAGAGGTAAACAGAACATGAAACACTCCTGTTGTCCCACACCTATAGGGCTAGAAAACGCCCATCTTTGTTCCGGGCCTGTAAAGCTGGTAAATGGAATGAAGCGCCTGTCTCACCGGCTGACCCAAGCTCTCTTCTCTAGGATGCTTGCTCAGCCAACAGCCACAGCAAGGAGGCGTAGGAGATGCACACTGTACCGACAAAAATAAGTACCTTGCAGCAAAGTCTTTCTAGGAGGAGATGAAGATATCACAACTGAATCCCAACTGAACCTACCAGGCCTTCTTCCAAAGCAAGAGCCAAGCACATAATGTGCAACCACAGCCCTAAGCCTGTGTTGAAAACCATTCTTCCTAAGACTCCTGCCGCAGCTGTGGTCCAGCCCAAGCCCCAGTGCTGCAGGGCGCTAAACACAAGCTCTGGCAGCAACCTCCACGCTGCTCACTGCAGACGCAGAGCTCCTCCCTCTGCTAAGCTGAAATAGCAAGTCTTGTTTTTAAGTTATGGATAGCCCTATTTAACAAATGGAAACACCGCCACTGTCTGCAGCTGCCCACAGACGAAGGGGGAGAAAACGCTTGACAATTTTTCTGAAGCTATTGATGTAGCTGAGTTCACTGTTAATAACCTCAAGTGTGAGCTGACACTGCAAAATTAGCCCTGCACTTGAAAGGCATACGTTGAAAAAACTGTACGCGTATATAACATATATATGCGTGTGAGTAATACATACATATATGTATTATAAAGCCTGACACGTTGCTTGCACCGCACTGCCGCTCACTACTGTAATTTATCTGGTTGGACTTCCACTCCCTGATGATCCCCCCAAGCACCGTGTGAGACAGACTGGCTTCATGACGGCGCAGTCAGCACAAAGCAGGAGGGGCCGCATTGTTTACCATTAGCTTACTGCAGCACTCTCCACTCATGCGCAAAGCGCCCACTAACACCCTTGCAAGAAATCACTATAGAATATGTAGCGCAGGCAGAAAGCACACAGACAGAAGAAAGCCTGTGCTCCAGCAGGAAAACAACCGTTGTGATTTAAACATCCAGGCTGGCTTTAAGCTGAAATACCAGGCTAATAAAGGAACAATGTTGTCGGTGGAGAGCCAAACGTAACACGAATTTCAGTTGTCAACATCCTGAGCAGTCTTGCTAGGGAAGACTCCAAACTGAATATGAAGATAATGAGCATGCTGATAACAAGACAGTCTAGAAATGGCTGGTCCCAACTTCACTACAATTCGGACAGACGCTCTAAGTGGCCTTTACCTAATGGGGCTTAAAAGCAGAAAATAAGCACGGTGATTTCTCACCTAGTCCACATCCTCCAAAACTTACGTGCCCATGCTGTATGCATCAGGGCCTTGGAGACCTTAGCAGGCAACTACAGGGATACGCAAGCACAGTGGTGAACTAATGAGAATCATGCAATTGCTCCAGTCCCCAGAACACTCAGCACAGACCTGTCATGATGGGCAAAAAAAGGTTTTGTAACTTTAAAAACTTCTGTCTTCATTGTTAAAATGTAACATGCTATTGCCTTCTGCAGAGCTGATATAATGTCAGAAGACCTCATGAGAATAAAGAGATAAAACTATTTCATTTCAAAGCATTCTTTAAAATATATTGCATAATTTGGGAGTGGAGGGGTTGGCATTATCTTCAAAAAGAATAAATGACTTCAAGAAAGAATCAGCTATCAGGAAAAGCTTTTTCTCAGATAGCTTTCAAAGGCAATATCCAAGGGTCAGACCTTCTTTATTTACTTCCATAAATAAACCAGATTCTGCTCTGTTTGTTTCTTAGATAATAGAAAATAAACAGTTTTATTCAGTCCATCTGAAGAATGAATTCATTTAAAAAAAATTCACTGGCTACTTTCAAATACAATAATGTAATTCACTAAATGGGCTAAGACTGTAACCACTAAAATTCTGCCATAACCACACATCTGGAATTACTTCCTAATAGTTGCGTTTATCTTTAAAGTAAACATTATTTCTTCAAGAGTTACTACTCTCCTGTTAAATGTTCTAAGCTGTCGTTAGTTTCACATTACTCCTTCTACCTAAGGACTGTCAAGAGGTTTTATGCTGTTATGATTACACAAAATATATTTTGAACAGCAGTCCCAAGTGGTCTCGTTACTGATGTGTACCCCCTGGCTAACACACAGCTCCACCTACTGCAGTTTCCCTGACAGCTAAGATAAATTGCCTGTGACTGAACAGCTGAGTGGGTTGAAAATGGGATACGGACACTTGCATCTCGAGGCTACTAGACCATGTAGGTCTGTGAGCACAACCACTGTAACGAAGACAACGGTATCTCTCCATTTCCTACGTATCAGGTAAGTACACCAAAGACACCAAAACCACCAGCTGCCTCCTCTTCGAAACCAAGACTGGACGAGCACAGAAATCGATCTGATTACTCTTTTTGCAGGAGTTCCGCCTCCAGATGCTTCCACTCCCAGTCTGTACCGCTTTTCTCCTACTGATGACTCACAGCAGGGCAGTTAGTCCAGCTCTTAAGCAACAAATTCACTTAGAGTACTTATTATTATTCTTAAAAGGAAGAAAATCTAGTTAAGATGTAACTGGACTTCGCATTTATTCTGAGTAATATTCAGATCCCTCCTAACAGCAGCTCAGCAGAGAGCAAATGTTTTTAACATGTCATTTTGAATCCCATATACAAAGCCAGCAGATCTGGAAATTCATCTGAGCTCCAGAATCCAGATACATCTCATCACCGCGTCAGGGTGAGATTCTCACCTTAACTTCCACAGAACGGACAACCTGTTCAAGTCAATAGGGACACGTTAGGAGAAGCTCACATCCGTCTGTAAAACGACACGCATGTTCAAACACCTCCACAAAGAAAATGCTATGCGTATTTAGAAAGTTACAGTTAGAAATCAGAACTTTATAATACAACTGAACTGAGAGCGCTCTTAATGCAAACCTTCAAAAGACTGGGAACCGCATGCCTCCGCTCCACCCATTCCTTAACCTGACATCCGCAGGAGCTGGCTCCCACCCTGTCCTCATGCTCGGCCCTGAGACAACCACTGCGTGTTGCGTGAGGGAGACAGACCTCTCGTCCTCACAGTGTGGTTTAGCAACACAACTGCTGACATTTGGCCTTGTTGTTCCAACTGTTACTCCAGCTGTAAAATAATAAAGGCACTAATATTGTACGGTTTTAATTCCCCTGACCTACAGCATCCTCTTTTGCATGCAAGCCCTGGCTCCCAGTTGACAAACAGAACCACAGTATTCTTGCATTTTCCAGCACAAAAGTGCTTTATGAATTTTGTCTCTGCTTTCTGGCTTGCTCCACATCAACCCACTTACTGGTGCTGAATCCTCTGACGGTGTATGCTCCAGGATGCGGGGGCTGAGGGCTGACAGCCCCCCGAAAGGTCACAGGAAAGGGGCGGACAGGCTGCGCTACCAGGGAGTCAAATGCCACAATCAGTGTGTGGGGTGCAGACACTTCAGGAATGCACAAACAAAGGAAGACTGAAGACTCTTCATTCCCAATACAGGCTGGAAAAGTGGGCAAAGGTCATTAAAATCATGCAGGCTGTCCTTCACATGGTGAAGCCTACTTCCCACATCTCAAATAACCCATCATCTGAAAGACAGCAGACTGGGAGCTCGGAGCCTTTACAAGCTCTCAGCTTTCCTCTGATGTCCCCAGGACACAACACTCTAGCTGGGAGCCTGGTACTCATTACATAAGCATGGAAACAACTTCAAAGGTGCTCCCAGTGTTCACTGTAAACAAAAATACAGCTCACTGTGTACTGGAAACCCAAGTGTTTTCAGCAGGGAGACTGATACACACCTGTGACCCACGTGTAACGCACAGGACGAAGATGGCAAATGCTTCAGCAAACACAGTGCTACAGCATGCAGCTCCCCACCAGGAGCACAGAGCAACCAATAACGACTGAAAAAAAAATTATTTGATAGACTTGAACCAAATTTCTGCCTTAAAACTTTCAATTCCAGCAAGGACCACTGCAATCTTCTAGTCTGATTCTCTCCTAATTTTAGGCTACAGAATTTCACCCAGTTCCTTATCTGTTACCCAGCAAACTTGGGTTTCAGGTTTTTCCTGAAGACTCTAGAATAAACTAATTAATACGTAGAGTCCCCACACAGAAAATAACTGTGACATTTTATGTAGAGAACAACTGTTTTTTGAAAGAAGTTATTAAAGAGGAGTGCAAAATTAGACTGAAGAGAGCATTACTACATACAGCATTTAAGGGTGGAGTAAGCACCAAATCCCTCTTGGGCCTGACCTTCCTCTTCCCCTCATCACTTGAGGAATGCAGAAGTAAAACAGTTTGTCAGGCTGCCGGGGGTGGACGGTGGGGAGGGCTCTGCTAACCAGCACATTGGAGTGGGCGACCTTCTTCCACCTCCATTGAAAGGGAAAATTTACAGGGATCTACACACATTGGGTGGTGGCAGTTCGCATCGAGTTACACACGGAGGCACAGAAGTATTACGATTATGTAAATAAAATTCCACATAACACGAGTGCTAGCCCAAGGCTTAAAGAACACAACCTCCTTATTCAGTTTTCAAGCAAAACAGAGTGCTCCATCTCTTTCCTCATAGATGTATGGTTTTCCTTGAACACTGCTACCACAGATAAGTCAAGGCCAGGTGCCACTGAGCTCTGTAGCACTGAGTTCTGTAAGAGTACAGTTCAGCCAAGCACATCACAGCCTAGCCCACGGCTGCTCATGTGATGCCTGTGGGTTACACACAGCCCCACTCCATCTGACACGCCACCCTAATGCAGGATGTGACCAAAAGAGACGCAACTCAGCATCTAAAACTGGCTCACAAAGCACCAACTGAACACAACAAGCTTCACTGCCGCGTAGGATCACCTGGCCAGATACAACACACCCAGCAGGTATCTTTTAAAGAGCCTAGGTCCAACCAAAATGCTCCTATGAATTAAAATCCAAGTGCCAGCTTACACATTTTATAAACAAAACTGCTGAATCTGTTAGTCTAACTTTGCAGGCTTGTTCTGGTGCTTGACAGTCCAAAAGCAAATCCAGCTGGTCTCTCTGAAACTGAGAAGTGAATAACAAGCAGCAAAACCAGGGACTGTATCCCGTACAGCGACTTCAGTAGCATCCTGGGTCTTGCGAGGGCTGTACAAAACAAGTAATAAGCGCTCGTGCACCTGTGGGCACTGACCTGTGGGGTTACTGGCAACTAACAGTTGGCATGCCCACACATTTTCTGAGGCACATGATTGTCAGCAGGTCAACAGTCCCTCCAACTTTACAGCTCACGTACTTAAGTCAACCTATGGTGGTCAGCTAACAGAGTTTAAAAAGGGAGCAGGCTGGATCAACAACATGCTCACTGAAATACACCACAAAGGATGCTTGTATTCGTAAGGAGAATGCAGTCAGCCAGGTGAAATCATCTAGGGTTGAAGACAGAAAGTCTCCAGGTCAGCACAGTCCCTTCTGGAATTATAGGAAGGCCATTTACTCTGTAGGCTCTCACTGTCAAGGTAACATTTATTCTGGCACACTTCAGCTTCAGCACAAATTCAGTTGTTTCACAGTTACAATGGATGAGAAAAGAAGGTGAAAACATCCTCAAAAAAGCATTGTCTCCATACTTTTAAATGGATCCCTACAGAGATACACCAGAGAGATGGGACCTTGTTTCAAAGGAGCATTCAGATTTTGAAGAGCCTTGTAATTTTGTTAAAAGCCTCTGCATTTGGCCCTTCTCCATCCTCATCACGCAGCAGAGCAAAGGTGCATCTTCCAGATGCCTTTGGAGAACGCAGCAGAAAGTATTCATGCATGACTGCTCAATCTTTAATCTGGTGGAGGGCACCTGGAACACCTCGCCTCTCAGTCTGGCAGTAGTCAAAGCTGACCAGTTTCAACGGTGTCAAGAGACTTCCAGAGAAACTTCCTTCCACCCTGTAAGCCTACACAGTCATTGAGACTTCAGAGAATAATATTTAGTATTATCATGTTCTAGAGCTATCTGTGCGCTGACCTTCAACAAAAGAATGTGAAAATATAGGACAATTGTCTACAGTGATATTTACCTTCTACACTGGAAGAAAAAAAGAGCCCTTTTTTGTATTTTTCAAGTGTTTGTGCAGAGTAGAGTTCCACTGAAAAAACAGCTGTCCTCAGAAAGGAGTTTCCCATTTTCTGTTCTCTACTCTCTCATGACCCAGCTTACAAGAGACAGAGCCCCGAGCTTTGGAAGCCACTTGAGTGTCACTAAAAAAATAAAAATAAAATAAAAAAAATAACCACCATGACACTCCCACTTCCTGAAGTCTGTCAGACTTGTGGTTCTTCTTTGGAAGAAGGCATCACTGTCTGTGCATGGAGAAAAACGGATGAACCTCAACATCTTGACCTAGCCACGACCCTAACTTGGCAGGCAGCCCCAGACAACCTGAATGCCCTCAGCTACAACACTGTTTTGACAGCTCTCCAGGCCCTATGCTCCAGCAAAGTGGCAGTGCCAGGTGGTATCCAGCCATCCAGGCTGCTGACAGGCATCATGAAAACAACAAGGCTGAAGGGTAATCTAAATGTCTGCAATTTAAAATGAAACCTTCTTTAGGAAAAAGTGTTAAACTAAGGGACTTGATCATTCAACAGTGATCACTTACCTATGATCAACAGTTCTAAGTGTGCATCTGTTATATTAACCCAAATTAAGAGAGATTGTTTCTGGGGCGGGGAAAGGCACTGGAGGTGCTGTGCAAAGTGTCTTAATGGTAATGCCAGAATTGGAGACTTCTGCCCCACCTCCTGCTCCTACCAAGAAGCTCTTACATGGAAGCAACGGCTATGAATTACATTCATTTCTAGTAAGAGAATGTCTGCAACGAGAGGACAACCAAGCCTGCCTTTGGAATGTGTGAACGCAAAAGCTAACCAGAAGCTGGCTGCAGTGGATCAACATGATGACATCCCTGAGCACATTCCTCCTCCTGTCGTCTCCCTCCGGCAACCTGAGATGTGATGGCTCTGACCTCCTTACAGGGGAAGGGCTGCCAAGTAAACAGGCCTAAGGATTCAGCCAGCCAACTGCTGGCTCTCTTGCACATCCACTCTCCCTCTCCAGTTCTCCACCCCACCCTTCCTAACCCCGTTATTAATATATCTCCCAACTCCTTGACAGTTATTGAATGCGCATAGCTGACTTTGTGCCTGTAGGTCAGGCGCACAGACCAAGGAGAGTCTGTACAGAGAACATAAAACACTGTTTTCCAGTGCTGCTACTGGAACATTGTGTAGCTAAGGTGGTGCATGGAACAAAAAAAGGGGCACAGCAAAAAATCACTTTTTGATCCAAATAACTCTTTAAGCACTGAGACATATTTGAGGAATAAAATGAGAATATGACAGCGTATAACAATTTCCTCAAGCTGGAGAAAAATACAAGCCATTAGGGCCAGGCTACAGTGTTCTAGGTTTGTATGTACTTGGCTTACCCACCAGGGAGCAACAGGGCATAACACAGGGCCCCAGCCCGTAGAAGTGCAGGAGCTCCCTGCTTGCATCCCACAAGAAGCAGGATGTGACACCCACCTGGGCCATGGGAAGCTAAGCACACAAAGGAAGGACACAAAAACAGGCAGCACCCTCAGGATATGCTGCCGTATACCTAGACAAACCTCCTGGGTTGGAGCTATTGGTTTTAGGACAGAGAACAGCTCCATTGCTCTCAGACAAGGAGAAATCCAAGCAAGACAGGCTGTGCAGGCTGCCTCCTCCTTCCTAGGAGAGGCTGGGCAGCGGAGGCCTGCTGCTGACAGCTTCCAGCACAGGAAGAATGAGACTGAGCTCTTCTGGCTCTGCCTCCGAACTGGGAAACCGCACCCAGGGAGAGGCCTAGGGAGAAGAGGATGTTTTGTTGTGTAAGCTTTTGTTCTGGGCTTTGTTTATCTGAGATACTTCACAGCCAGGCAGGGGGGAGTATGGAAGCAATTTAAAGGGACAACCTGGAAGAAATAACCTGCTCTGCACTGGGCAGGTTCTGAATTAGCAAAAAAACAAACAAACAAACAGCAACAACTAAAAGCAGACTGTGGAGTAGGGAACAAGAAAAGGTTTGCTAATGCACTTCATAGGGCAACAGCAGGCAACACAGTTGAAACAACAGCTGGTTTCAGCAGCAAGCTAAGCTCCAGCAGCAACTCATGAAGCCCAAATATCTCAAGTCTCTCATTAAGAAGAGACTTGCGACAGCACCAGCTATGCCAGGGCAATGCTGAGGTGACATCTGCCTGCTGTCCTTCTGGCACTCAGTCCAGGTCCCAAGATCTCCCTAGCCGTGCTGGCTCTGCTTTAAGCAGACATGTTCCATCACCACTGCAAGGGCTGGATAAGGAACTGGCCTAGTAAAGAACGCAGTTTTGGACAGTGCGGCAGTCCCGGAGGAGGCTCAAAGGCAGCTACAGAAGGAGCATTTCCTTCAGGTGTTGAAACCCCAGTCACAGCCAAGATCACACCAAGCTGCGCCTCTCGCTGGCCAAAGGCAGGGCAGCACTGGAGTGTGTCATAGGAACCACGTGGATTATAGCTGCTCATTCTTTACTGAAAGTAAATCCAGAATTACTAAGAGAATGGCATGAGTTTTATTTGGGTGAAATTACAACAGACAGTACTTAAGTGTTGTTTATGGGATGCCAACACTTCTTTGACTCCAAACCAGTCAGACCGTGATTTGAGCAATAGAGCAGATCAGTTTGATGCTCTGTGCCCCACTTGAAAACACAAGCTAGGCACTGTACTGCAAAACAACACAAATACCAACAGTTTCCATGCCAGGTGGTCAGCGCTCCCTTCACTGATATCCTGGGAAGGAATGGCACATTTGCCCATGAAGCCTTTGAAGCAATACTCCTCTGCCTGCCTTTGGAGCAAAGCTATCACAACACTGAACAGTCTTCACGGAATTTCTCTCTGAGTCCATGATTTTTCCTTTTCTCTTAAGAAAAAGCACAGTTGTCCTACACCAAGACACTGGGATGACAGGTGTCCTCAGCAAGGCCTGAGACAAGGAGGGAGCAGGCCGACCGCGCGTCTCCGCGCTGCTGCGCACACAAAGCCTAGCGTGCGCAAACCCGATGCCCGCAGCTGTCGCAGCGCTGAGCACAGGGCTCCATTTCAAAGCTCTGCAGTCATTTCCCCTCAGAGACGAGGTCCCCATGCACATGTACATTTTTGACTATGTAGAAGCAGACGCACTGCTGAAAGCTGTTTGCAGAATGATCCTTCCCCAGTAAAAGAGGAAAATGTCAGCAGCCATGCATGTAAAGCAGTGAGTTAGATAGCAGATGGCATAATTCTACCAGGCCAACAAGATCTCTCATTCAAGCAGCCACACTCAGCTTGAGTGCTGGTTCACACAGGGGGCAAGCTCATCCTCCCCAGAGGACACAAAGCACCTCACCCACTCCTTCACCCAGGACGGAAGGATTAAGGGCACTGCATGCAAACTGGCACCTCACTTCTTGACCAACCTTTGCGGGGTGAGTGGGCACTAAGCAGAGGAAGATGTCAGGTAAAACCAAGACTTCTGCCTGTGTTTGCCCTCTCTGAGGTTTTAAATGGACACCAGCTGTTAATTCTTTTCCACATTCTTCACATTTTTCTGGCCAACTCCCAACAAGACTAACAGAAACCTTTCCCCTTAAACTTTCATCTGATGCATAGATAAAATTGTCAGGGGCTTTCAGGCAAGGAAAAGAAATATGTGTCATTATTGCCTTAATTTAAATGCATGCCTGGAGGTCTTCAGTGCATCCCTGCCCTTTGAAATGGGTTAAAGAGCCTTAATGCCATCTAAATTAAGCCAATTTGTTATTTGGGGCATTTGTGACCAAACCATATTTGAGATGTATCCTGGGAGGAAAAACCACACTGGCCAGAACTTAAAACCCTGGGAAATAAGATGATGGGTGCGCAGTAATAGCCCAGAAAAGCTACATCTTAAACAGCTGGGGTCATTATTTTGGTTCTTTGATGTTTCAGCTACAGTTGAGAGTTCTTTTGTTTTGTTTGCCTTTTCAAGGGGAGGGGTAGGTGTTTTAGTACAGGTGTTGTTTTGCGTGAGACAGAGACAGTTATTTTATATATGACACAGTGGTGACTCTTTGCACATTTTTCCTGACAGCTGGCTAACATTTAGAGTACTGCCTTGTAGACTTCTGCACACTCTGTGAAAGGGCTGACAGTCCTATAGCACCTATGCTGTGACAGCTGCTTTAAAAGGACCATGATACGCTCCCCCAAGACCTCAAGGCAACACCAGTACGTAGGAACAGTGCAAGAAAAGCCCAATAAATAACTTTGTAAAAAGCAACCTGTGAGCACAGGGTGTTACAGGCTGCAGCTGGTGGCACGATATGACAGCCACCCCGCCCGTCCCGCTGCCTGGCCGTTCACATGGCACAGGATGCCCCCCCCCCNCCAGGTGTGCTGGTGCTCTGACAGGTGCCCAGAGCCAGGGATCCTCGTCTCCGCAGCCACCTGGACAGCTATAGGGGAGCACAGTGGGCAGCTCTGTATGCCCTAAGGAGAACAGGGGAATACAGCAAAGCAGTGGCATTCAGCTGTTTCAAGATATCTAACTTGTTATTGGTGCTTTGTTACAAAGGGCTTCTGGCAACACAAGCACTGCCTCCTGTGCACACACAGGTTTTGCTAGATTTGCATGCCCAGGGAATGGAAATCGCTTTGCAACAGCAGAAAAAATAAGGTCCAGATTGGTCCAAGAGCTGCATGGTCCCTTGCACTGACCTCAGAGGGAAACAACACTGTGTTACAGAGTATTTTCACAGTAAACACCAACTCCAGAAGTACAGAAATATAGGAAATATCGCAAGCGAATACATTGTATTTCTTCTGCCATTACTCAGTTTCAAGTGGTTTCCCCCCAAAGCACACTCCCTGTTTGCAAAATCCAGAGTCAGAACAAGCAGCAGCAGAAGCTGAAGAAAAAGCAGCATAAAGCAATGATATGTAAAATATCTGATTATTACTTCAATTTGATTTGAGTTTTTTGCATGGGAAACAGACCCTCATCTGGCACGTACCCAACCCAACAGCTGCATTGCTTTTCTGCTTCCACAAACACTCCAGAAGTTAGCCAAAACCCTGTTTGTGCTGGCAAACACCCAAGATCTTATTATTATCTACTATTAGTTCATAGTGAGAAATGTGCACTGCAGGGGAAAAAAAAAAAAAAAAAATCCAGAGAAGCGAAATAATTGGGTACAGATGTTAAAGGCTTACTGCCCCGTGGATAGAGCTTGTATCTTACATATTGTTTCTATCACCTGTTTGCTGTTCGAGTTTTTAATATAACAACTGTATGTGTGCTACCCTTCAAGAATATTCTAGAATTTCTCATCTAAAAACCAGAAACTTTTGAACTCTCCACTTGTCTCCTCTTGATAACAACCTCTCTCCACTGTTCAACACATGCCACTTTATATTCATCTCATTTTTTAAAGATGATCTTGGCTGTTGTTTTCACTATCTGGCAACTAAAGCAACCAGACTCCTTCACTCTTACCTAATTTCCCCAAAACTAAGCCTGACACATCACCCCAAACCTCCAGCATTTAGAATTCATGATAAAATACCTCATCATCCCAGGGATGCTGTGCTAAATGAAATACCTAATCGTTCTCCCCATTTTTTTCTGTTTACTGGCAAACAACATCTGCTCCACGTCCCTGGGGACCGCTGCTTCTCCAGGACTTGCGGACACTGAGGCCAGCACTCAGGTTAAGCTGCCTACAGCAGTAACCCAGCCCCAGACAGATTTCCGAACCTTGGTTCATTAAATGTATTCTACAAAGTATTTGGTATGTGCAAAGTGCTGCAGCCGACAGCAAATAATGCAAAAGTAAAAACGCTAGAAAACCGCTGGCATTTTTTGTAATTGATGTGTAATGGTTTTGCCATTTCAAACTACATTGTAAGCGCTTTCTTTCCACCAGCACAAAATGGCATAACAAGGTACATTCACTTGGCTGTTTTCCACAAAAGAGGATAAAGCACAGAAAAAAGGTCGCCTCTCTGCAGAGCAGCGGATGCTGGCATTTCTGTCCCAGCACCGCCCAGCAAGAAGCTCCCGGCCGCGCTGCCCTCCGTGCCCAGAGCGCACTGGCGAGGTCAGATAATCCGGCACTTCCCTTCACCTTTCCCACTGCTGCTGATAAACTCCTGAGAAATGATTTCATCCTTTCCAATGATGTGGCTTAAACAACAGACTGTACGAAGGCTGTGACCTCATTACACTTGGTTCTCATCTGAAAAAACGTGCATCTGGTAAATCTGGAGGGCTGGATAAAAAGTCTATAAAGTTTTTTCTACCTCTCCCTACGTCTTGAAAATAGATTTTATCAGTTACAATTGTGCTTTTGGTTAAAAAGCAATTTAAAAGAAAATCTCTTTACACAAACAGACAAGAGGGCTACAGGGTTTGTCCCCATTCACCAACTGGCTGGTGTGACATGTCTTAATGACATGTACCACCACCTATCTCTGTGTTACACATGGGGAAAAACACTGAAGAGTGGTGCTGCCTGTCCAACTTCCCTCTCTACCCCCAAGGAATCTAGATGTCAAATAAAAAGGTTAAGAACTGATCAGAAATACAGAAAATCTCCACATCAGGAAGCATTCTGCCATGAGCGGCAAGCCAGCATTTGCTGCTTCAGAAGATGACCACCCCTTCTGTCCCCTTGCTTTGTAAATAAATGAAGGGAGGAAACACTTCCACCACATTCTGACTCCATTTCTTGAATAGTTTTCAATAAGCTGCCTTCTACTCTTTCCAACAGATGGACTGATGGCCTAAAAGCCTCAGCCAGTTCAGTTTTATTTGTTTCTTCCAAGTGTGTAAGAAGCATGATGTTTCGTTGCTTCACTACGTGGCTCAGGAACTGTGGAGGAGTAGTGCTGCTTCCCTCAGCATCTGCACGGATCCTCCACAGTCTGCTCTGAATTCCAACCTGAAGTGCAAGAGCAGAATGATGCTGCATTTATCAGCAGCGGTTGCCTTCCTTTTTGTGTTTGTTGTTGTGTGTGTCTCTGCAGGTGTTTCTGTTTGTTAACATCAGATTCGAACACGACCAACTGTCTCCAAGGACAAGAACTCCTTATACACTGTTTCTATAGCCAGCAGTACTCAGTTCCGTCATAGCTCCAGTTTCTTCATTCACTCTCCCTGCACTCAGGGCTTGCTCAGGAAACCCTCCTCCTTTCCCCTGCATTTCAGAAGGCCTTAGTGCCTTTGACTGGATTCGGTTATGGAAGTTGTCATGGTTTTTCACAGGTATTCCATATGATGTCATCATGTAATAAAAAACATGACAGAAGTATACCACTGGAAGAGACATTCTTCACTTGTTTCAATCACTTGCCTTGGATATGAATCACATTAGCCCTTCTGTCAATATTGTCACAGCTCACATACCTGCAATGGGGATAAAAATGGTGTAAAAAGAGTAACGTACAACCAGGTTGTGATCTGTACAGCTTGCTCAGCCACAGCGAACAGATTCTATCCCTTGACTGCCTTGAGATGGATGTGAATGACTGAAGAACATAGAAGGAACCCCATTATACTGTTTTCTTGAACTAGAGGTGAGAAACAAAATAATATCAATACATACTAAACGTCACTCTGAGAAAGGATAATATGCAAGGGGATATCCCAAAGTGTTATGTGCCAAAGGTACCATTTGGGAGATGCAGAACCTGGCTAGTCACAAGGCAGAAGTAAGAGTCTGATGGGAGGCAAGCATTTCCAGAGGACAGCTTGCTGTACTCACACTGAGTGGTCACACACAGGTGTACCAGCTAGTTGTGGCTGAGATAAACAAGGTAGTTGCTCACTTTGTCATGCCAGACATCCAGGTACAGAATTTGACACTGCAAATGCATTTCTACTTCCTGCAAAATAGCAGTGTCAAACCAGGCTCTGTAACTGTTTAGAAAACAATTGCAGGGGTCTTCTGTTTCTCTCTGACCCTTTTACGTACAACACGGTGACATGGTCATGAAGAAGAGCTTGCAGATAAATGGTATTGTCTGCAGCCTTACTTGTATTTTAAAAGAAAAGCCACGATTCTCAAATTCGTTAGATTTACACCTGCAGATTTGCAATTAAACAACAACAACAAAAAAGTATTGCCCTGAAGCAATTCACAAAGTGCTAATCCTGATCATTTTCTACCTAATGACTGTTCACCACAGCATCCTTTTAAGGGCCTGGCAGTTCTCCAGCTCTCCTTGCTTTTCCTTTCTCCTACACTTCACTCCAGACAGCCATCTTGAGTGACAAAAAGCCTCGGCAGGAGAATGCTCTCTCTGAGGTCTTTTCAGGCTCTAAAAGCTTCTCTAGGGAAGCCCTGAGCATTTCAAGGCAAAAATAAAATTTTAAAGCGTTAAAAGCATTGCCAAATAAGGGGGCAGAGAAGGAAAAAAATAAAAATAAAAAACAGGAAAGGCCATTTTGGAAGGATTTCTGAACTGCCATTGGCTCTACAGTTAGAA
Organism: Alectura lathami; assembly: GCA_013399715.1. NCBI lineage: Eukaryota > Metazoa > Chordata > Aves > Galliformes > Megapodiidae > Alectura > Alectura lathami. The sequence goes on from VXAV01004768.1 coordinate 145,510, forward strand.
CTGGTCCCACTGCCTTTACATTATTCCCACTGGAAGAAATTCTAACATGGGATAGAGCCGCCCTGTCACTTGTTTCAAGTGGCATCCACCATCCTTTGACATTTTTCAAACAGAACAATTACTTATGACCATATGTTCTGGCTCTCCCCGCTACCCCAGCCAGCTGTGTTTTCACATTACAATTGTAGCTTGTACATTTAAGAAGCCCAACTCACCCTGTGACAAAAAATGCAGCGTAACAGCTCATTAGTGATGTGCAACACTGCCGTAAGGCTTCCAGAGGCTTGGCTGGCTGTGCCCGGTCCCGGGCAGCTCCTCGCTACCTTGCGTGGGACTTGGATCTGTATGGACATGAGTGGTGGAACTGCACGTCGACACGCGAGAGCACGCAGGAATGCAGCAACATGAGGTGCAGGGCACTGGGCATGCTGCAGTTCCACACAGCACAGAGCTCTTCTCGCTCAGCACCTGCGCAGCTGAGGGACGGAATGCTCTCCCAGATCCCAAAGCGGGCAGAAGCCCTCCTCCTCCCAGCACATGTGTTCAGGCTCTTTCTCCGGGCATTGTGGAAAAGTGAGACCTGAACCCCCAGACTGGAGTGAGGAGAGTGGCTGTTACAGGCAGAACACAAAAATGTGACCAACCCAGTGCACTGCAATCAATATTTGAAATGAAATCAGCCAAGTCCAAGGCCCAAATCAGGTCATCGGTAATTAAAGCACCCCAATTTGCAATAGTAAAACCAGAAAACGTCTGGATGAGCACAGCTCTCAAAGTGAACATGTTAATGGAGCGTTTTGAATCGCATGATGCACTAGTAAGAAGCTTTAATATAAACCTCAGGATTACACTATGCTAGCTTTTCGATTATTATGCTCTCCATTAAAAAACACGTGCTGTGAAGATAGCAAGAGGTTAAAACAGACCTTGTCATCATTGCTTCGGCCCTTCTTTTCCTAAGGATCCCGCTGCTAGTTTCCATTTGTGCAACACTTGCACAGAATGAAGCACTAAAGGTGAAATTTGATGTAATCACAAATAGGAATGTTTATATAAATGTCATGCAACATACAGCAAGAGGTCTCACAGCTTCAACAGTGACAGCAAAATTCCCCCTCATCTCTGGAGTGATCTGCTTGCTTGACTCCATCTTAACACAGTGCTCACCACGCAGTGATTCAGCCATTTTAATTCTGAATGACTAGTTTGCTCTGCCTTCAGCATGGCATCGTACATCAGGCTCAGCTGCCTTGGGAGGAAGAATCTCTCTGCATAAAGTACATACAAGTCAAGGTTAAAAAACCTTCAAATTGAGCCTAGAAGAAGGAGGTGAGAGGTAGAGTGCAGTAATGGAAGCAAAAATGTAAAAATGCAGAATTTTTAGATTGTCCCTGGCTTCTTTCTCCAAACAGGCGTCTCAGGAAAATCTCTGCAATCTGGTTCTCCTGAGAGGGTAATGATGAATACATGCCATCTCTGCTGCCTTTAATAACAGCCCTGGAGAGAAAACTCAAGTTCCCAGGACGTAGGAGGGAGCTGGGGCGTAGACCCTGGTAGGTGAGACAGCGCAGGAGTGGCAGAGCTGGGGTGCAACGCTGACAGCCTGCCAAGACAACCTGCAAGATGCACCCTGAGCACCACTCCGGTGGCCACCCCATGCTGCTCGAGGGCAGGGACAGGGCTGCTGAATCCTGAGAATTTCACTGTTCTCTGCCTGAAAGTCGGCCACATCTACATGCAGAAGACGGAGGTAGATACAAATCGCCAGGCAATGCCACAGCACAGGGTTTACGCAGCCACATGTTAATGCTCACAGCACACAGAGCTGGTGTTGCATGATTTGGAGCTTCCTTCACTGCAACAGGAGCTGCTGCCAGTAGAACAGCATCCTTTGTAATCTACAAGAACATGTGTCACTGCATCAATTCGAATTTGGAAAGACGTCAAAAGAAAAGGTTACCTGCAAAATGCAGGGTTTATTTTTGTCATACTGCAACACTTGCACTCCTCCAGCATTCAGAAGGGACAGCTCACACAAACCAGTAAAATGAAACAGAAACAAAACAGCAAATTCATTCAAATACACATTTCTTGACATTCCACAAATCAAATGCAAGATCCGGACAAACAGAAAGAAGCCTTTCCAGGTTAGCAATAGGATGAATTCTTGGCAATAGATGAACCTACGCTTACACTATACATTTGGTGCTCGTTACTCTGCAAGTGCTGGCAGTACAAGCCCTCCATGCTGCAATTTCACGCTAATATTGTCCTCAGTTACTGCTGAAAAGGTGCTGTAGCTGAAAAGGAATCTGGTTAACCACGACAAAAAGATGTTTGTACTGACTACCACATTCTTGTTTACTAAATACACTTTACAAAACTAATAAGAAAAACATGTTTATTACATAAGTTACAAACACCAAGAGAAAAATATTCACTGACCAGAAATTTTAATTTAATCTGTCCAGAACAGACTGCAGAAGAACAGACCCAAACAAGCCATATTTGACACAGATAGATTAGACAGATGGTACGGTACGGTATAAAGGAGATTTGTGCTTGCTTGACTTTGACTTGGCTGAATTACCTACAAAATGCAGACACAGAAGAAGAGAGATGCTGGATATTTACAAAGATTTGATGTCTATTAAGACTTCATACCATTCAACATTATCAACTTACTTGTGCTGCACACTTTTCAGAGCCTGTCACAATACGAGCAGCACGGATACAGTGCTATCCTGTTCTAGAATCTTTTTGCAGCCTGTGAATTTATGCAAGAACAGGAAAATTAACTGAAAGATGAACGTAAACCCTGATTTTAAACAAAACCTCTGCATTCCTGAAGGCTGCTGGAAGCCTACAACTTCAAAACAGAAGGCACTCGGCACAGAAGCCCTCTATTCAACAGCTCGCTGCACCAGCGGCTGCGATTGGATTCTCTCAGGACCTTGGCAAAGCACAAGATCAAAAGATGCTATTGCAAGGCGTACAGGAGGGGGTGAAACTCAAAATCACTATGACATTTCTGGGGACCACCCAACCCTGAGTTAACGCTGGGAGCAGATACACACGGCAGCCACAAAAACACTGCACACGGGCGCTTAAAACAGGCCGTCCTCCCTGAAGCTCATTATAGCCCAGAACAAGTATTGCTGCCTCTGACCGTAAACATCACCGGCCACATTCAGCATCAGCACAACTCCACGGCCTTGCGCATACTCACACCTGGTGGATTCGTCGTGCTAAGGGAGCTGTGGTGTTAAACGGCAGCACCAGGTGCGGCAAAGCATGCGTCTCCAAACTGGCCAAAACCAGACAAGCAAGCGTAAGGGTGCAGGTTACAGAGGGGAGGGGAGTCGGAGAGAAGGGAGTTAGGGAAAGCCTCGGGGACTCACGTCACCAGCTAATGCCTTACCTCCAGGACACATCCAGCTAGACTCCAGGACCAAGTCTTTGCTTGCAGCCTCCTCCTGACCCCAGGAAGGGAAACAGTGCTGTCATCTCCCACTCCAGCTAGCCTGAGGGAGCCTCTGGACACTTCCATACACAGGTGCCAGCTAGGGGCAGCCCAGCTGCAGAAGAGTCATTAGGTAACACCAGACAACTGCCATTAGTTGTCCAAAAGGAGAGTCAGAGGATGGAGTACAGGTTTACTGAAATGGATACTTCTGCTTTTATTTCACCTCTTCCTGTAAAACCTCTCCCCTGATTTTTGCCGCTGAGTGCTGGCAAAGCTCTGTGTCCAGAGCCAGCCACAAGGCATGCGCACCCTGAACAGGCAAGAGTACACGCAACAGCATCTGGGGACAGAGAGCGGCAGCTGCACAGCCATGCACAGAGCATGCACGTCCCCAAACTGGCCAGAACCAGAGCAAACAAGCATAAGGGTGTAGGGCTGGCACAGCCACTGAATTAGCTCTTCATCTGAGGGGTTAAAAATTAGTCTCATTATCATTCATCAATACAAGCAGCAGAAAATATCAAAGCAGTGCTTTAATCTCCTAAAGCAACAATTTCTGTATTTTCCTCATGCCTCATTAGAGAGGAAACAGACAGTACCAGGACTCAAAACCAGGGTAACTTTCTCACCTGCAGCATCACACAGGAAGCCTGATTTTTACAGGTGGGAGATACCAACAGCTCCTATCAAGAAGAATTGGGTCTGATGCTCCGAGCCCAAGGCAAAACTGCCATCTCGCTCCTCTCATTAGCCTGAGCAGTACCTTTTCCAGCAGCTGTGTTTCTCGAAAGGGGTTTTCAGACCTCCTGGCCCAGATGAGGCTTTTTGAAGGCTCAGAGCAGACAGAAGGGGGCTGTTACCTTCTTGGCAAGTCCTGGTAAGACCCACAAATATTTTAACCAAGAAAAAATTCCCCCCATCCATTTTTTTCATGGCTCCCCTTCTGTCTCATACCGTAAGGTAGGCAGGGAAGCGAGGCCATACATCTCTGGCACACAGACACAAGGCTGCCTCATCCCTGGCCAAGGGCTGCACATAACCCCTTTCACAACCCTCATTTCTTCACTCTGACTGATAGATGCAGGCACAGCCAAACCTGCCTTCAAAAATACATGGAAAGATGAGGAGAAAAGAGGTTCTGCATCAGCAAAAACGAGGGACGTTTTTGAAGTTCTGTAGGAACTACAGCCTTATCCCTGGGCAGATATTCTTTCATGAAAACAGCACAGCCCCCTGTCCTTCCTCCCACTCAAATCTGCTATTAATTTCGTAAGGATGGCTCATGAGCAAGTTGAGGACAGTTCTACCCTGCTGCGAGCAGCCAGCCATAAGCCTAAACAACTCTGGTTTTGCCCCTCCAGAAAAAGTACCAGCATTCTTATTTACATATTTTTCAGTTTTGTTCACCTTCACAAAACCGGTCTTGATTTTAAGCTATTTGAAGCAGTCAGCTCTGTTGCAGGCCTAAAAATTAAGTTACTTAGTGTAAATGACATTGTTCCTACTCCCCGAAACACATCTTTCAATTAGCCTGGCAAGGATGCCTCACCTCAGTGCAACCCTGCCCACGGCAGGGGGTTGGAAACAGATGATCTTTGAGGTCCCTTCCAACCCAAGCCATTCTGTGATTCTATGATTAGGCTGCACTGAGCAAACTGATATTTTACCGCTGCTTCAGAATGGCAGCATGTCCCAGCAAAATACCCTCCACGAGGACATTCCAGGGCCATCACGTAGGTTGCACTAAGAACAATTGTGGAGACAGAAGGAAGGACGCAGCCATGCAGGAGCCCAGGCAGAGGCTTTGGTTCAGACACAGTGGTATTCTGAGCACAACAGACCTGTCCTAAGTCTTTGCAGAGTGAGCCTAAAATTTATGGGGAGGACTTTGGTAACAGAGCACGTACGCTCGCCCATCGTTTATTTAGACTGCTTTTCTTACTATAATTGAATCACTGCTCAGGAAACAAGAAATGGGAGCTGATTCTAAAATAAGCCTCCCAAGATCTGATTCATGTTGCTAAGTACTGTTTGTCAGTGAGAAATGGACACTGAAGCCAAGGTCCCTTAAGTATCTGTCAGATACTTCTATGTTTTTAGACACCAAAAGTCATTCACAAAGTTCTGCAGCTTGGGCAAACATTGACCACTGCTTGCAGAGATCTTCTTCCACCACACGCTTTTCCAAGTAACATTCAGAAATGACAATGTGCTTGAATAAAGCCAAACTAGATGAATGATGCCGAAGAGAGTGAGAATTAACTCACCTGGCAGGCCAGTGCTGTGGTTACAGCCTACGGGCCAGACTTGCCCAAACGACAGTGCCCGTGCCCAGAATTTAAAGTCTCCAATACGTTGCTGAGTGAACGCACTGCACGCGCAAGGAAGCACCAACATGGCAGTAAAAGTATAAAAGGGCTCAAGACATTGTGAGGGGAGACTGGTTCTTTACACAATACACAGAACACAAGCAACTGTTACTTCATGCTCCACCTTCCAAAGGACAAGTTACTTGATTACTAAAGAGAAATAAAGTTCATTTCTGTATATAATCAAGCCAAGAAAGCTGCCTTTAGCACAAATGCAGGCCAAAGCAGTAGATTTGAGGGATTTAATACAAACTTAATGCAAATATGCACGCTTAATTAATGCTGGCTCCACTTACATCAACAAGTGATCTGGTCAAGACAAAAATCATTGGCTAACTCAGAGATCCCGAGGAGCAACCAGAGGTTAACATAAACCAGAAGCACCCTGTGCAGGCTAGATGTATCACCCGTCACGACACCCTCTCCACTCTAACTACCATGTTTTTTTTCCTGCTGTTTCGTCTGTGACTCGGTTTGATCAAGCCCCTTTGGGCGTATATGCTTAGGTTACAGGCTTTGTGCTTTTGTTCTGGAGACCAAGTTTTTGGTGGTTTTTTTTTCTTTTTTTTCTTTTTTTTTTTCTTTTTTCTTTTTGAGTACACAGCTGTGACCAGAGAAGTGCTGGCCGGTGCTGGGATTGCCCAGCCTTTTGCCACCAGCTGTCTGCTCTCTGCCTCAGTTTCCTTGTTCCAGAAGAGGTCAGCAATGCCTGGCACGCTGGCAAAGCCATCTGTGAAAAACAGCTGGGAGACATGCAGCAAGAGCTGCTGGCCATGCTACTGTGGGGCCACGGGGAAGGATCCTGCTCTAGTCCTCTGTTCTTGAGGACTGCAGCTTGCAATGCCAGGCAACCAGGCTGACCATCACACTGCCTTCCATGCAGTGTGACTGCTTTAACTGAAGGCAGCTGGATAGAGGAAAGATTACTGCTGGTCTCTTCACTACCCATGGAAGCCAAGCTAGAAAACAGAATGGAAAAAAGGATCTCTCTTCATTCTGAACTTCAAAAGCAATTAGAACAGTACTCTCATCACTCACCAACAGGACTGCAAGGACAAATTAGATTTGCTCTTACAGCAGATGACAATTCAACTGCTCATTTTGACTGGACAGCGTTTGTTGAAAGACTTTCTAGGCTCCACTTCCATGATAAAAGGAGTGTACTGTTTGATTCCCCTCCTTGCCTCATAATGCCATTAAGAAGACATTCAAGCCACACAGCAAATACGTTTTTCCCCCCATTAAACACACAACAATCATTTCTGTTTGTCCTCTACCTTACCCTAGAGGAAACTCTCTTCTCCAATAGACCTTTTGTTGATGGCAGGTTAAGGAAGTGATTTTGCTGAAATCATATCTTTATTACTACGTTTCACATCAGTTAATGTGCAACAACACTGGGGAAGGAGAAGTAAACACCTACCTGTCATCCGTGCATTCTTACAGCATGTAGGCCAAGGATACCAGCACTCGCTGCACACACTTGAACTTGCCAAGCCCTTGATCTTCCTACTAAGCACAAGCGTTCAGATTGCACCCACACTTGTCAGTGGCCTCCCCAAAGGCAATTAGTGGTTTGCTGCAGTATTCACTCCTCCTGCCATAACACACAGGGCTGAGCCCGCAGCGAGGAGTGGCAGGTCTCCCGTTGCCAGCCGAACAGCGCTGTGCACAGCTGCCTGCCAGCTCAGGCACTGCTAGGCATCCATTCACACCACAACCAAGATCAGATCCTCGTCATGACGAAGTTCTGTGAATGAATTACTATTGTTACTACTATTTTAAATCGTCTTTCTCTCTTGCATCCCTTCTGGTCCAGTTTTCCTTTCCCTATTTTATTTTAGATACTTTTCACTGTCTTTTGAACCATTTTCTGCTTCCTTCTTTCTCCTGCCCTCCGGTACTCTCTCATCAACAGTCACAACAGATAAGACTTGAGGAAACAGGGGTGAAGAAGCCTTGATTCAACTCCTCCACAGATCCAGCTTTGGGAGTGAACCTTTGACACGCCAAGTGTTTAGCTTCTCTGGTAAGATTAACGCAAGAAGTTCTCTATTCACAGCTACTTTAAGTATTGAAATTGGAATAACAATTGCAAAAGGAATTGCCTATTTCAAGCAATGCACTGACTTTAGGATGACCTAAAATCATGGGACTGCAAGAGGCAATCACAGAAAGGACCGCAACACAGTCGATTTTGTGCACAGCACTTACACCTTCCAGACCATTTTGGATTCTGCATGGAGTGGGGGAGATCCAGCATAATCTCCAACAGAAACTACCATGCAGCAAAAGCGTAAAATTAGTAATTACAACAGCTTCTCAACAGACCCAGTTGCAAGAACTGGCCAGGTGTTACATCGGGCTATGGCTAAAACCAGGGCTAGGGGGCAGGAACACACTGCAGTGTGACTAACTGGGACAACAGTGCCTTTCTTCCTCAGCCCTTAACAGTCCTTGAAACTAAGCGGGGGGGGAACACAGCTAAAATTAACTATAGGCTTGTATAAAAATCTCCTCAGCTGCACTTCTGTTTTTATGTTTTTGTTTTGTTGCTGTTGTTTCTTTGGGGGTTTTGGGGTGGGGCTTGGGTTTTTTTGGTTGGTTGCTTTCTTTTTGTTATGATACTCGAATTACAAAGTCTCCTCCCACCTTCTGTTGACATTGTACAGACAGCCTGCAGCCTTCTTTCTGAAGCCAGACACTCGGGAGCAAGTTGTGTGTCCCATCCCGTCCCCCCCTGAGAAGTCGCAGCTCTGAAAACGCGCTGCCAAATACAATGCCAGTACTAATTATGGTATTGACCATTCAGATCAATGTCATTCTATTTCCTTGAACTTCCAATGAGCCTGGATTGCGGGCTGCTCAGACTGCCAACATCAGAGCCTCCTGATCAGGCCACAGAGGGGAATGTCTTGGTATGAGAGGCCAAGGAGAACTCTTCACCCAAGTCCAGGTGCAGTGTCCAAGGACCATGGGTCAGCATAAAAAATATTGGCACTTACAAGCAAGAGAACAGTAGCTATCTAGCCTCTCTTTTTTACAGACACCAAAGTCTCGACTGAGGAATTCTACCCGCCCAGAAAACTAAACCAAATAGTGCCATTTTTTTCCTGGCACTTACATCTAAAAGCCTGCAGATCTGAAAGCACTAGAAGCATGGTGATTCCAGTTTCAGACTGTGCCCAGCTTCCACTCAGCACCTCCAAAGGCATTCTGGGCTACAATGCCCTTCAGCTTGAATGCAGAAAAAAGTTCAGTGCTCTGAAAAGAAATGCCAACATTTTCCAGGCAGCGGTTAATGAATGGCAAAAACAGGATGGAAAGAGTTTTTTAAAGAAACAATAATTTATTGTTCCTAATAACAAAAATTGGAAGCTTTTTGTAATTTTATCAACATAATCAAGAGAGGAAACAACATGCAAAACATTCCAGTCTACTACTATACACTAAGATCAATTCAGAGGGAAAAAAAAAAATAAAGTGATATTATTTCACTACAGTTAAGTATTTTTCCACTATACAGGTGACTTAAAGTACTTTCTGCTTTGAGAAAATGAGATTGTAATTTAGAATATCCTATCACAGCAAATGAGTTTGCCATTTGCATAAGCAATTCCATCCAGAATCTTTGGGAACACTCACTAGGACCATGCTTCATATTAAAAAAAAAAATCCACCCCACCACCAAATAAACCCAGAGTTTTTGCAGCAACAGTGCCTAGCAACTTGAAAACAGCCCAGGCTCAGCCCACTGCAGTGCCCCTGTTAACACATCATTGCTGCTCACGCAGAAGGAGGAAGGCAGGCACCTCCTTAACCACCACGAAGCACAAACAACACAGTGACATCGAACACACAGATCTGCCTTTCGCATGGTTCGGAGCTCCAAGGCCCCGTCTTGCAGAACAAGCAGTAAGTGCACCTTGGGACCGTGCTCCCCGCCTCGCTCGCCAGGCCCTGAGCTCCTTTGCCAAGCCAGACACATGGACACGAGCCTCAGACAAACACAGCGAGCCACCATTTGGTACCCACATTCCCTCAGCCTAACAAGTTCATAGCACTGGCACTCCTGACCAGCGTGTGAACCACTGTAGGGCAGAAAGGAAATTCAAAATATGGTTTGTTATCACAGTGATAGTTGCATAACAGCTATTTATACAAATTAGAAGCGTAATCACAGTTTCAGGACAGCTAGCCCAAGGTGAATCACCCATCTATTTAATCCCTTAATAACATGCTTGGAATGCAATTTGGAAATTCCCCTCTGATAAAGCAGTCATGCTGCCTGCATAGTGACCATTTTTCAACATTCGTTACCATCCAGCATCTTGTAAAAGGGCGATATTTTGATCAATCCACAAAATAGAGCATTAAAAACACAAAGTTATTTTTGTTCTTGTCTTATGTATCCATGTGCCTTCCTTGCTCTCCCTAGAGCATGAAATGATAACCAAGCTGATAAAAATTAAAAAGGAGATGTGCTTACATCACACACACATTCAACCTTTAATGCTAAGACTGCTACAGACATCAGTCTAATAGAGTCCCAAAAATTAATTTCAGGCCCAAAGCTCTTCTGTGGCTCTTTGGCATCCCACCACAGTTGATGACAACCAGAAGCTGCAACAAAACCAGCCGTACTTCACTTAAAAGCACCCTGGAACAACGTGGACAGGCTGCTCTGCAAATTGCCGCTACAGTGACATGTAGGTCCCATGCCGCACACCAAGAATGTGAGGAACATTGCGAGACTCTGAACTCTCCCAGCTCCCTGAGCCATTGTGACTCCAAGTGATTCACATTATTTTCTGCTGGTCGGCAACAGCTGTAGAAACATCCCTACCATGGCTGGCACGCCCCCCGCCAGCGCCGTGCTCTGCCTGTCGCTGGTATGCCCGTGTGGTCCTCACCTGTCAGCTCTCCCAGCAAACACATGGTTAGGTCTTCACAGCATCTTTTCCACTCATTTAGAGGATGATCCTAGTTAAAGCAATCATACCTCTGCTTTACCTCAGCTATTACCAATACGCACGGCAACAAGCACCGCATCTAGACCATCAGCATCTGAATGCTCAGCCTTGTTCCACACACTCCAGCAGCATAATCTCACTCAGGATTTTCTACCTGATTAGGACTATTTAGACTAGAAACAGATAAGAGCAGTGTGTTCCCCATCACTCACGCCTGCCCATGAGGAGGGTATGATCATCCTTGACTCCTAGATGTCGGAGTCCTAGACTCCGACATTTTGGCATCTTTTCATGTTACTGGCAATTCTCACATTTCTAATGTGGTTCAGAAATGGAAACGGTCTTGATCTCAGACACATTCCTTTGTATATCTTTATATGAAGATGGTTTAAAACCAAGCTACAGATGTGATGACGTCAATCAGCACAGCTTCACAGGCTGGGATGGAGCTACCTAACTCAGCACAACAGAGGATTCAAATCTCTTCATCTTTGAGCATATCAGAGAAAGAAAAATGCTGGTATTACAAAAAGAATGTAAGAGGTCCTTCTTTTGCTGCTACACAAAGTGAAGAATGCAGTGAGATTTCACTGCTAATCTGGCAGATAGTCACTTCACTGCTTTTCTGGGTCATACGTATCTAAATCTTTGTGATATATGTTTAATCTACCTTGAAGTCATCTTATACTTGTTTGTCTAGCTTACAACAGGAATAGATCTCTAAAAATAACTTCCTTCCAACATCTCTCAGGTCCCCATGGCAGTTTTATGTATTATTACCCATTTTTCACATCTCTTACTTAAATCGTGCAATTCCTGTCAATCGTTATGCTTGCTAACACACTGAGATAATGAGAAGGTATACAAGGCTGAAAAAGACCAATCCCAGTAATCCCAATTGGATTGCATCTTTTTCTTTTTCCTTTTTCTTTTCTTTACCTTTTTTACTTGCGTTTTATGCAAGCTTCCCTCCTTGGAGCCAGATCCTGACCAGCAATAAAGCTACTTTACACACTCCAGCGATGCAAAGCTGTAAAGCTGGCTTAATGGGCCAGCCGGGGTCAGGGAATCCCCCCGTGGCGTGGAGCAGTGTATCTGCTATGCCATGTCCTCTCCCAAAACACCAGCCGTGGAGCATAACCGTTGTGCCCTGTTTTGTCCCGGGCCAGCAGAGCAGCCTTCCTTCCCCAGTGCAGCTGCTGCTACACCAAGCGCTAAAAGAGCCCCCGTGCCGCACAGCAGCTCAGGGACTGCTGCGCGGGGGGCCACAAACCTGCTCCTCTCTGAGCACAGGCCACATGAACCTAATGCCTGGGGCCAGAGATCTGTGGTCCTGGCACGATGGCAGAGGCACATCCAGTAGCCTTTGAGAGCTGAACTGATCCCAGGCAGATCAAAGGCTGACGAGTATTTTTCCACAAATGAGGCAATCCATTTGCCTTTTTAAAAGCACAACACACACCACTAGCCCAGAAATCGGCACACACTGAAAGGTCACGGTTTGCGGTGGAGTCCAGAGTTTGCTCTGAATCTCATTATTCCGTTACATTTCCACTTTTCTTTTTCCTCTTACCGAGTTCCTCACCCAGGTCCCTGTAGCAATGCAAACAAGCATCCAGGGAACAGCTATTTCCACCCATACTTTCCTCAGCAGGTTCCCACCAAGGCTGAATGCAGCTACCTGCTGACCCTGCTCCAAAGAGCAGCCCCAGCACCTTCCTCATGATATCCCAGTTTAGAATTTAACTCAGCCTCCTCCCTTAAGAAACTAATTCAGGCACCACAGGTTTTAAGTTCAAATGGCTTACGCCAACCACTGAAGCTGCAGGATCAGATTCTTCTGTTGACAAATATGACAAAGGGCTGAAAGTCAAATTTGCTTAAATTTACCCTTAAACAAAACCAAATACAGCCCATGGTGCTAAACCGCCATCCATTTACATATCCAAACACCGACTGCTTGCACCCATCATCTTGCTCCAAAACCCTGTTACCTCTCCGCCTTGACGCTCCCAGACAGCTCATGACTAACAGGAAGATGCTGCTATTAACCTACGCGAGGACACAAATCCATCTCAGCTCTCATTCAGGTAACAGTGAGGAGAACAGAAACAGCTTTCCCCAAGCTGAACTGTGGGGCTTGTGCTTCACTTCCACAGCTTTAGTACAGCTTTTTGTTCTTAACCTGCATTCCCACCCTGCCTTTAGTTAAAGGCTGGAGAGGGACGACGACGTTCTTGAGATGCGAATAGAATATATTACCAAAAAAATCCCCCCGAACCCTCAGTCTATTATCCATTTTTAGGAAAGAACTTGTGCTAAAATGAGGTAAGTGATAACTTTCCAGATCTCCTGTTATCCAGAGTCCTATTTTAGGGAGAGTGTGACTGCATTTGCGCTTGTCGCATAGTCCTGCTTTCAATCTCTGGCAGATCCCCAGCACATTCCGGTATTTAATGCACAGCTCGTTGGGATGCAGTCCCACTAATCTCCCCAACACACTGACTAAGATTTTCCCACATAAACTGGCCCACCCTTTACTAGCAAGAGGTCAGTCAGTACAATCAGCCTTCAAATGAGAAAAACAACCAGGAAAAGCTGCTCTGATGCCAAAAACATGGGAGAGAGTAAGAAACAACAGGTTCCAGTGTTTGCTTTATCAAAACTTAGAGACTGCATGCCACATTTTCAACTGGTGCACACTGTTGTAGATCCAGCAATGCCAACCAGAATTTTTTTCAGATTGAGAATCTGGCCTCCTAAAAGCATATAAAACTGCAACAAAAATATGGTACCCTAAAAGTAACTTTTTAAAAATAAAAAGTTAACAATTAATCCATTCACTTTTGATTAGCGTCAAACTGTAGCAAATTATTCATAGTACTATACACAGAAAAATATCACAATAGTTGAAGTCATAAATATAAAGCAAAAGTTAAAATAGACTAGGAAAAAGTACAATTTTCCTATTTCCTACAATCCAAGTGGCAGAGTGGGAATAAAACCTCTGGTTTGGCTGACGTCCTCACTGGTACCCTGCCTAACACAGGGTTAAATAAAGGGAGCTGTACTGGCTGATCCTCCCACATCAGAACGCCCCCTGACGTCCCCAGGCAGATGTAGGCCCAAAGAACCCTTCCAAAAGCACAGAGGCCAGTAATTCTGTAGCGAGAGGCAAAATTGCGCAGATCAGGATGATCAGCTTCCTGCTGCACTTCAGCACTGCTGTAAATGTGTTTGCCTGTAGCACGCTGGAGCCATGAGCTACCCACCAGCGCAAAGCTTTCCATGCACAGAGACTGACCACAGATCATCCTTAAACGCTTTAATTAAATATTTGCTTACAAAGAAAAAGTCAGTGAGAGCCCCTGGGAAGAAAATCTCATAATTAGTTTAGCTACAGACAAAAGCCAACACGTTCAAACTCAGATGCCCAAACTAAGACCAGTTGGTGTTAAAATAAACTTATCTACAGTAAGGCACTTCAGATACAGCTTTATCCTTCCCTTCTAAGCTAAAACGCCGAGGAGCTACTTGCTGTAATTAGCTGGAGCATTTGTGGTGCCCAGGCACTAAACAAAATTCATGCAATGAGTCGAAAAAAATCAACATTTGGTCATATTGCACAGAACTGTACTATTTGCTCTGCATTACTTACTGCAGCAACCACAAACTACACCACCTGCACTGCAAGCCAGGCCCCAGAGCTGCCCAGCCAGCCAGCCCTTAACGCCCTGCGAAACAAAATACACGGGCAGCTCTCTTGCTCTTACAAACACACAGCTGCCTTTTACCACGTAAAAGTAGGAACCAAAAGCCGATACTACATGCTATCCCATAATAAACCAACCAACAAGACAGAATTAATTCAGGAACAGATGGCAGTAACCCACAATAACCAAATATGCGAGCAGATCTGATTGCCTGCTCGACAGTACGGAGTCTCCACGACGGCCGGCAGATCACCTTGCCCATGT
>VXAV01004768.1:165316-193049 GCA_013399715.1 Alectura lathami
CGAGCGCTTCCGGCGCTCCTTACGCTTGTGTGGCCGCTCGCCCTCCCCGGACTTCACGCTTCTCCTCCTCCCTTGCCACCCTCTCTCCTATCGCGGAGACAATGTTGGCTCACCCCCAGCCCATCCGTTTCCTCCAGCGCTGCCCTCCCGCTGCTCTGTCATTCCTAGTGGGAAGCCCAGCCCGGTTCTGACTTCCTCCGCTGCAGAGCCATCCTCTCCGACCTCAGTCCCCCGCCTTCCCGCACAAACAGCACAACCCAGTCCCCTGGAATAAAGCCCAGCCCTCCCTGTGCCGCACTTCGCCTCTGCTCCCTCTCCGGGCGGGACCTGGCCGAGGTCTTCCCACCGCCCCGCGCCTTTCCTCCTTCCCATCCTCGCCCCCAGCTCTCTCCTAACGCTGCCTGGAGCTCCTCTCCCCTGAGCCCTTCCTCAGCTTTCTCCCATCTGTCTCGGGCCTCTGGGGGCTCAGATACTTTGCCAAGGTTTGTAACCTCCACTTCCTGGCCTAATCTCTGGAATACTGCTTCTTCACTTCCACTCTGTCAACATTATCAGCATGGCGCTCTGGATATTTTGTTATCTCTCGGTTTCCAAGGCTGCCTTCCCCAGGGCAGCCTCCTCACGCCCAGGTCCCTAACGGGTCACTTAACATCATTCCCTCTGTGCTCACTGCAGGGTGAACCCAGCCCACAAAAGACAAAAATATAACCTAGAGCACGTACACTCAGAAGCAGTCTCTCTGTGACCCACCTCTCTGTTTGAGTGTTATCGTACCCTAATGAAAATCTTTGCCTGTTCTTTTGGCAAGCCATTAGCTCTAAACGTACAAAAGGAAGAGCTCTCAGCCTAGAACCAAGCAGGCCAATCTCATCACCTTGTTTGTCAGTTCTGCTCAGCACATGTTCCTCAGCTGGGCTTTGCCTCTTTCTTCCATCCTGACCAGACCTGGGCACTGCCCTTGCTGCCCAGCCAGAGGGCCAGTGCTCTCACGCCGATTACCGTCACCTCACTTCCCAGTCCCTACCATGGCTTGCCCCCCATATGTAACCTCACGCCTTCTCTCATCTCTAAGTCCCTCCAACTTTGGAAAAATTCCCTGTTCAGAAAGCCCCTTTAAAATGTTCTGCCACCACCGAGCCCACAGGAGCTTTGACCAGAGTTACAGGTTCGACAAGAGCTGGCGCTTCCGTGTCTGCTCTCTGTGGCGGTTCACAGCCAGACCTGGGGACAGAGCAACTCGGTTGTCTTGCATAGTCGTCTCTATAATCTGCACCATTAGATTATAAAACGTCAAAAACTTTTGCGTTCTTTGCTTGTACAACATCTTGTACAATAAGAGTTGACGATCAAGGTTTTCAGATAAATACTAGAAGGTATGTGCTTCTATGCGATGCAAATGGCGGTAGTAAAAAAGTAAAATGAGAACAGCCATAATAATTCCAGCCGCAAACTCTCCCTCTCCATTACTGCAACAAAGGACAAGCCAATCACTTCAAACACTTTAGGAAGTTCTATACACAAAGAAAAGAAAAATGAAGGAAAACAACTCTTCCAAGCCTCCCTGAATGCCCCCAGCCAGCAGTACTGAAATAGGCTGAGTGTCTGCAGGACTGAGACTGCTCCTGAGCAGGTTCGCTGAATCTGGCCCAAGTAACATGACAAATTCTAACGTATTTCTGAATTATGTATCTCAAAATTCGTTACAAAACAGAATTTCCTTAGCCCAGCAAGGGTTTTGCTCTTGGAGAAAGCTGGATAACTTGGCTATGAACCACAAGAACTAGCAAGTGCTTAATTGTACACTCTGCCACATTTCAGGCTCACAAAGATAAAACAGGCTTTAGAACCTGCATGAATGTAGCTTTTACTCCAGCCATCAGTAACAGGAATTCAGAGAACCCAGTGTTGTACACATAATATATAAAAATATAAAATTATTCGACCCCCAGGATGTCAAGAAATATCAGGAAAAAATCATCTTTACTCAACTATTAATATCTCATACAAGTAGGTAGGAAAAAAGATCATAATAGATGGGAATGAGCAAGAACATTCACTGTATGTAAAGGTTCTGTCTGTCTTAACCCACACAGCTCAAAAATGGGTGGGCCATTGATTATCATGGAAATACCTGGGTAGGAATGAATGCCTGAAGAAGCAGGAACGAGAACAGCAGGGATGTTGTGGGCTCCAACCAGTCATCCCAGCTACTGACAGCCATTTCCTTCTTTTTAAGGAGCCCATGTTCTGTAAAGAATGTGGTAGCTACAAGTGTTTTACCAGTGACAGGCAAAATCAGCACCTCCAGGTCTGACAGAGAGGACGTTGTTCTCATTAAAAAATGCCTGCAAGCCTTTGTCAGTGTTTTCAGTACGAACCCTCCACCTGCAGGGTTAGAAAGCCAGAGCTTACAACGCTGAGCCAAAGTGGGAACACATACAAGCTAAAATACCAGCACTTCCTACTACCAGCAAGTAAACCCAGTTAGACAACAAGTCCACACTGATGGCCATGTTCCGTTTGCTTTAATCAAACTGAAAGGAGTAGAAGGAACGGCCATTCCAGAAACTGCTGTTCAGTGAAGCACAAAGGGTCAGCAAAGCCATGTTAGCTGAAGTCACCCCCCTTCTGCCTGTTACTTTGTAGTTAACTTTGGGTTGGAAGTCTGAGGTTTTTCCCCTTGCACCTTTTGTCCATGCAGCCATGGATTTCTTACAGTTGAAGAAACATTTCACCTTTTTTTTTTTTTTTACTTTTGAAAATCTACTGTGCCACTGTGCTCGGCACTGTTGTCAGACCCTGATCCCACAGAAACATATCCACATGCATTTTAACACCTCCACTGAGAGGAAAACACTCTGTAGGTGTGTAAACACACTCCAAAATCTCTGAAAGATTAAAGTAAATTACAGCTATTATAACCTAACACATTGTGCAAAACAAACTGAAAGGACTTAGTGTAGAGCCTTGCTCTTGTCAGGGTCTAGGGCATTTCAGTCTTATCTTTGTGGGAACTCAAATTACAAGAAGGTATTTCCAAACTGAAACAAAGCCAGCATATCTAGATTATATATTGAAAGAGTCATAACTGTTAAGACACAGCAAAACTAGAACAATTCTCTTTGAGGATGGTGGTAGCTTCCAAAAACACAGAAGAAATATACACAGAGAAATGAACACTGCAATCAAAAAAGTTCCCAGCTATACCATTACACTGAAAAGAATTATGTTATTAGAAAAGTGTTAGCTGGATTCCAGTTACACAGGTTCACAGCGTGACTGGGATGTTCTTCCCACAAGCCACACCTTTCCTCCACCTGTAACGCCTAGTTTTAAACACACTGCGAGGCTCAAAGGCACAATTCTAGACTAGTGCTTTGTCTCACGGCAGACTTGGCAAAGACCATACAAGGAAAATCAAAGATGGGCAATAATCTGCCTAAATGAAAGCAGTCTTAGCTTCCTCGCTACGTGCACAGCTCTTTTAGAAGTGACACAGCTTCTCTGCCACAAACACTTCTTCACATAACTATCGCCTCTCACCATTTTAGGAATACTCAGCTCTGTGCTATACTTACTGTCTTTCTGTTCCCACCAGTGACTGCAAACAGAAATTAGTTAGATTTCCTTTGATTAGTTAGTTTGATTGAATTAGTTAGAAACCCTTTGTTTTCCCTGCTCGCTGCAGGCAGACCATGAAGCTGGCAAGCCCAGAATTCTGCATCAGGAGACAAATGTACTTGCAGGGAATCTCCACGCACAGTACTTTGCAGTAGCCTGACCACAGGCTGAGAAGGAGGTGGGGTCTGCTGGTAAGAAAAAGCTTTGCTGACTGGTGAATGTGAGATCAGCAGAAACACCTGATTTTTGCCCATCATTAGGAAACAGCACATAGACTAGTGCAGTAGCCAAAATTTTGCAGGAATAAAGAAATCCAAAAGCCCTAGCATAACTCCCAGCAGTAACAGTGTGGCCTGTCTTGTACTACTTTTGTTCGTACCACTTTTGAGAACAGTTTCTAGGCAATGCTTCCCAAAAATATGCGCAGGCTGATTGGTTTGAGCCAAAACTGTGCCCGGAAATGTGCTAGCAACTCGACAGCCAGGATGATCATGGGCCAGCACCCAAACCCAGGTTCTGGGGCTGAGTAGTTCGCTGGTACAGACACTGCCCACTACTCCCCTCCCCAGAAGCCACCTCTTAACCATTTTTTCTACCATTAGCTCCCAGCGAGCTTAGGGTCTACCTCACCACGTACGCAACATACCAACCCCTGAAAGATTACTGAAGTGTAAGACGCTTAGAGAAGCCTTTGCCTTGGCCTTAGCCAGTTGCCGTCTCCTTCCCACGCCACCAGAGTCAGCAGTGGAAATGCTGACAGTGTGGGGAGAAGATGGCCTTCCTGCTCTCCGTGCCAGCATCACAGCAACCTTCAGCATCTGGGAGGAGTCCTGGCAGGAGGCCTTGTGCTGGGCCTGCAGCGCTGGGGAGGGACAGGAAGCATTAGTGAGAACTGGGAGAGGCACAGGGCCAGCGTACCACAACATCCCTCACAGACATTTCCATTGTGTTGAAGTCAGTACATCAGAAAATAAAATAAGTGTCTTGGGACCCACTTGTATATCCTGCAGGCTCCACACGGCAGAAACCCTACCACAGAGAATGTCTACAGCTGCAGTCAAAGGTATGCCTGAAGCTGTGCAGACAGACACAAAGTAGGTTTACCCTGGGTAGCTCATGCAGCAGTAATATCTCGGCTGCAGCACTGGGGGCCCAAGGGCAGCTGCACAAAACCTCCCTGGAAAGTAGGGTAACGCTCACGTCATGCTGAGCAGTGCACTGCCAGGTCTCCCCTGCTGTCAGGACTTAGCTAGCAAAGTTACAGCTGCTGCAGGGCTGCATGTACAAATTGGAGACACGCATTTGACTGCAGACTAAGTGTTCCACCCAAAAGTCTGACATTTAATAAGGAACATGTAATTCAGAACACTTCTGGGCCCCTTCAGAACATCCTTTGTGGTGCAGCAGTTTGAGGATGAGACCCGTGCACTAGAAAGTGTTAATGCAGCAAGGTTTCCTCTCACGTATCAGAAAAGAAGAGGTGGGGTAAACGGACCAAAAGCTTCAGCATCATTTGGCAGAGATCACTCACCTGCTTCCATGTAAGACTGCTTATTCTGAAAATGTCCTGGCCTACAACATTTGCCTTCTCAATTTTGAACTCTCAGCACTGAAGACCAAGAATGATGAGTGTACGTGTAATCCCTTCAGTCTCTGTCTGGCAGGTACGGGCCTGCTCCAACCACAAAGAGCTTCTAGTGATGTGATTCTGATTTGGAAGGAACCTGGCAGCAAAGTCAAAGACGGCCAAATACAGCAGATCTTAGTGGCGAAAGGCATGGACTGCAGTATCTTTGAAACTCCACACTCAGCCATCCTTTTGTAACATCTGACTTCCCAACTGCAGACAAAATGCTCAAGTATCTTAGAAGCCCAGCCTCATTTTCAAAAGTGTCATCAGCACTTTTTGTCTGTGTGCAGGCAAACAGAATCCACAATTCCTTCATCATTGTCAAAATGGGAATCGATACCCTGTAACACACCGCATTTGCTAACTAGGAAGGTGACTCTGTTGTCGAATGCAATTTTATTACGTCTCTACCAATGCCCAGTCATCTTTCCACGAACCACCAGCAATGTTCATTAGAACAAGAGTGAAGCAGGAAACTGCAGTTTGGCAAATTCTGGCATGGAAGGAAAATGTATGCTCATCTATTTATAAATGAAGTCTGAGGCTTGCTTCACTGATCATCCTATAAATAGTTACTTGCACAGAATCCAAAGCAGTGAATCTGATAATTCACCCAAAGTAGTGTAACTGATAATTCAAATGTTCTTGCTCCTTATTCCAAAGTAGCATTTTTCTGCAAAACATTACTTGCCACCTATTGTTGTAGTATTAAAAAAAAAAAAAAAAAAACATTTTGAAACTTACTCCTATTCACTTGAATTCAAGGTCCAAAGACTGGTTTTAGATGAGGAAAAAAAAAACCTAAGGTTCTATTTAGACCTTGGTAGAAGGGATATGAAGCTGCCTCCTTCCTCCAAGGCTGTTCCTGGCAACATTTACTCAACCATTTTCACTCTTTCCTTGAATAGTCCCTGCTGCAGGAGAATATGTCTCAAACTGTCACAAACCCTACCTGCAGTGTGAGGGAAGACTGCTGCCTCATAAACACATTAGCCAAGGTAGGAGGAGTTATAAAAGTCTGCTAATATTGTGGTATTAACAGTTCATCCCTGCCCATGGGGTCCAAGCCATAGAAACCTCATCACAAAGTAGAATTAGTGGATGTCTGAGTGAGATGTTGAATTGCAGAATTAAATCTCAATCTTTGCCTCTTACTCTCAACTCTAGTCTTTATTACGGATAGTCAGAGGTCACAATGCCTTATTCTTGTCTTTCAAGTGCATATTACCATCAAAACTGTCAAATTCTACAGCAAGTTAGAAGGCTGTTGTTTAATATATTCATCCTCTAGAAATAAAAACAAAACAAAACTCAAAGCAGAACTCACACAGTAGGTGATGCTTCTTGCATACCTCCTCTACAGGAACCCTGCCTGTTAGAAGGCTGCTTTATTTCCAGTTAACCGAGTATTCACCTCATCTTCCAAGGTTATGATTTTTTTTTATCCAGGTTGTTGCTATAAGCTGTTGATATTAGTGGGAAGATGTTAATGTAAAATGTACATAGCTGAGCAAATTGCCACAGGCTGTAGTAGCATTGGCTGATGGAAAATCCCTCACTGGGCTATCAAGAGAGATTGGATCATCTGCATGTCCAGAGTTACACACCACGTTTTGTCCCTAGGAGCAGTAGCTCTATAAGCATGCTCTCAGCACGCCTGTTCTTTACTATCTGGAAATCACCCTGTTGTGCTCTAGTCCTGGACAAGAATCAGTCCCAAAGCCACACAGGATCCTTCGCAGTAAAACAGAAGTTTAGATCTCATGAAAAAAATCAAAATGTCTCCTGATTTTGCAGTCAATCCAGTTTATTACAAAAAGCTTTTGATCTTGGAGAGAAAACGAAACAGTTATTAGGAAAGCCTGAAAAGTGGGACAGTTAATGGGAAGGAGGCACTTTAATCCAAGACTGGCTGTAATGTTTTTGCCAATTCCCAACCTCTTTTAGAGTGTGTTGCCAGTAGAAGAGGTCAGCTTGAAAACAGGTGACAGCACAACAATTTTCTCAGCACAGAGATGAACTTTTTTTAAGCTGACAGACCGAAATTCGATTTTATCTGCTTTCACACTCAAGATATCACAAAGCACTTTACAAATCAATGCATTGCAGCGTTTGATTATCTCTAGCAAATGGAAGACTGGAATAGAAAAATGGTATTTATATATGACTAGAGTCTGAAGCCAGAATTTAAAGATGGAACACACAAGGTGATAAAGACTAGTGATTGCCCCTTTCCCCTGAAATGCCTGAAACTGAATGGAAAAATTATCTAGTTATTCAAAAAACATATTGTTGCAAGAATTGTCTGAATTCACAATGCTTGGATTCAGCTCAGGAGATTCAGAGCATGCAAGAAGGGTTAGATCCAGGGTTAGGTATGATGCTGAACAAAAACCAAAGCTGTGGGTTACATACAACACGTTTTGGTGGTGCAAGGAGTTGTAATTTATGCAATTCAAATAGAAAGAGTGTCCAAAAAATATACCCGGCTGGATGGAAGTCTTTCGACACAGGTCCATACCCACGTAGTGCACAGCCTTCTAAGCAGAGTCCTATAACAAGGTTGAGTAGCTACCCAGCCTTGCTCCCATCACAGAGACTGCTGGCAACTACTTAAAACTGAGTCCCGCCGGTGGGTATGAGGCAGCTGCACTAATTTAGTGGTGTAACTGAGATCAGGATCTGACCAGATGTTTTCAGAGAAAATAAATGGGGAGTTTTTTGAAAAGCATACACCACACTATATTATGGCTCTTCCCCACCCTTGTAAACATTGCTAAACAATACAGAAACAAAGAGTAGCTATGTTTAAACTGGAGGAAGTTGTATCTTATCAGGATACAGTTGTATAAATAATTTAAAAAATAACCTGGTTCACACTCCATGTCCTTTTACAAAGGAAAATAACAGAATGGAAAATTCTACCTTCCCACCATGTGCAAAACGTCAGCCTAGTGTCTGTGACACGCAGACCAGACCTAATGACTGTTGAAATCTTCTTCTGAGAACTTTGGATCAGGCTCATGGTGAAAACAGGGAAAGTAATCTATATATTTTCAACTAAGATAAAGAATTCAGCATGCACATTTCACTTGGCAGATAAATTTATACACTGCAGTTATGCTTTTATAATCCACAAAATGAAAGGAAAATAAGGGTTAAATATAATGGTAAAGGACTACAACATAAAACTCAGTCATTTTGTGCAGTCTTTGGTTATTTTTTTCTTTCATTTCAGAATGGGGGATTCACAAGGACTTAAGATCAAAAAATAAGTTTAAACAAAACTGATGGTGACAGTGGTAACTTCAAGCACATTTGAATATTCTACCTCTGCTACAGTAGAAGCCTTGGATTTTGTTTACTCTTATGAATACAGTGCAAGTCAATGATAAAAATTAACATCACGGAACTCTGTTGTACCTGTGTTTTGTTTCGAAAGCCCTTTCACTAAAAATCACTGTTAGGTCTAAGTAACTCATAGGTCTGGGGGTGCAAAACAGATTTCACAGCTTTTCACCCTTCAGATTCTGATCTCGTAAAATCAGGAGAGAGGTTTCGCCTCTAACCAGCACTTTCTTGTGGCCACAGACCACTCCCCACCATCCATATGCCCCTAATACACTATGATCGCTGACAGTAACTCATACACGTGTTAGTGGTCCCAGCAGGGAGACCACAGAACGAACCTGTTTTTTATTCCAGCAGCAACACCCCAAGAGCCAGACTAAGGTATATTAACATGAGCGCATAGGAAAATAAAAAAGTGAAAAAAATACTCTGGTAGTCATTGATGCCTCACAACCCCAAAGCTAGTTCAGCTCTGATGCCATGGTCCTTCAGCTAATGAAACACTCCAATCTGCAACACTATTTGTCCTGGAGGACACACCTGTAGGGGGTGTTTCCAGGAAAGCTAACAGAATTAGTTGTGCTTCACATAATGCTGGTCGTCAGTCCTTTAGGATGAATTTCTTCCTTGATACCTGAAAACAAACTAACTAAAACAACAAAGAAACCCTCCCAGATTCTCCAGCTGTCTCAGATGGGGACACAGTCCTTGGAAGGTGGAGTGCACCCTTTCAGGGCAAAACATGCTTATGGTAGGAAGCACCCTTGGGTCAGCAGTCCTTCCCAGACCCCACTTTGCCCTGTTTGCTCTCTGTCTTGCACTGGCTCAGCCTCACAGATCTATTTTTCTTTCCTGATACGTTCCATGCAATCCAGAGATGTAACGCAAATGAATAAATGCTTGCTTTAATCTGGCCCTCAGCCCTCAAAAGAAAAGCAGTCTTACAGTAAGGGACAGTTCAAGCTGAGATAACACAGATTCCTTGCTTAATGAAGAGGGACTTTTGCCATCTTCTGTAGCTTCTGTTGGTTGCCCAAGCAGCCAGGAGGGTTTGACAATGACGGTAGTGATGGCAATAATTCATTTATTCCCTTCTAGCACTTTTCTAGCACTGGTCCATTCATCCCTGTAGTTCTGCTCTCATTTCACCTGTTTTTCTCACATGCTTTACTGCTTCTACAGTAGCTGCTATTTGCTGACTTACAGCCTTGAACTGCTTAACACAGGAAAGCAGTCTGGACACTGCTTTCTGTTCTCTGCTTGGAACAGTTGCTCCCTAAGAGCCTAAGATGGCAACAAGTTCCAGAACTAGAAACATTCTTAAAAGGACAACAGATATTTCTAAATATTCTTGGTCCGGATGAGTCCCTGTGGGTAGATTATTATTCACGCATAGAAGTGGGACAGCTGAGGGAAGTGCAGGACACAACGGATGTAACTGGGAGCAAGATGACGAGGTGAGGTTTCGCTGCACTCTGCAGAGGGTTCCCACAGAGCAGCGAGCACCCCGGGCTGCTCAGAGGGTGCCAAATGTGGAGCTGCTGCTGTGCAAGGGAAGAGTCACTTCCTCAGCCAACAGCCAAGGGCTGGAGCCTCACCCAGCTGTAGACCCTGTGGTTGTGCCACAGGTCACCCTAAAGCACTGCTGGCCCCTGCCAGCAGAATCAGTGCTGCACGTATTGCAAGGTCTTTGCAGAAGCATTTCAATATGTTTTCAAGAGACTCACTTAAAATTTGGATAACTCTGCGCTGGCTGTGGGGAAAGCAGCACACAACAAGAACACACTGAGGGCATACACATTGCCTGGAACAGGGTGAACATCAAGGACCACGTTACTATAGGCACTTGAAGTTGTCCTTAAAATACCATCATCTGATTGCAACGGCCACTAAAAGCAGACACATCACAGCAGCATAACTAAAACCTGAATTTGCCGCCAGCTCAGACCTGGTAAAGGATTTCAGCTGCAATTACACATGTGATTAATTGTACCCAAACGTGTAAATTACACTTCCATCTTTTTTAAGGGTCTCTAATAACACCTCCTCCCTGGTCCTATAAATCACTCCACCATTCTGTACACAGACAATGACTCATGCTCTCAGTGAATGGCTCTCAATGGAAGCTTTAAACTGGCTTCAATAGCTTGTAATGAAGTGCTGATTTTGACAAAAAGTTTGGATACTTTCACAGGCATAGCTGAAAAAACAGAATCTCATCCTTTGTTCATATTTTTCTGTTCCTCTCCTGACATACAACCACTGTGACAAGAAGATTTCATGTATGTACGTGCATCCTACCTGAAAGATCATTTTGCCTCTGGTCTCTATTCCCAAGAAGAATTTGGTTGGCACAAACTCTTTTATTTTGCAACATTTTATTTATTTTTGATTTATTAGTCTCAGGTCAGAGGAGAATGCCTAAGCTTTTCATATCTCAAGAATCAGTACAGAAATGTTTGTTTATTTAAGTTTATCCTGGATAAATTTATCCTAGATAAACACTTTATCACTGGAGAAACAGCTCATTACTAACATAAAGGTCACTGAAATAGTAGAGATGTGCTGATCTGCCCCATCACCGTCTTCCTTGTAACTTCAAGTGGAAATAGCAAAAGTTATAATTTTACATATTCAGAAATCTTCATAACTGACTTTGACATTATGACAAGGGAAGAATCTGGGTCAACCACCTCATCTACCCTCCTTTGTTCTGCAGCAGAAAAGGATGTCGTTACTTCTGTCATGATTGTGAGTGCTGCTGGAATGCTATAGCCACCTTTGAGGGCTACTTTTGAATGAAAAA
Source organism: Alectura lathami (assembly GCA_013399715.1). NCBI lineage: Eukaryota > Metazoa > Chordata > Aves > Galliformes > Megapodiidae > Alectura > Alectura lathami. The sequence continues at coordinate 176,725 of VXAV01004768.1, forward strand.
ATGGAATATGGTGAAAGGATCAGAAAGAAATATAAAACAATTCTAGATCTACAAGAGTGACATTTATTAAATCAAGATATTTCATCTAATTTACCAAGCAAAAGTCAATAAATGACCTAGTTAGCCTTCTATGTACTGAATACCGGATACACTTCAGATCTGAATCAAGCAGGAAAGTATGAAATCCATCAGCTGAAGCTGATAGTAGATAAGTTCACTACAAATAAAGTGCATATTTTCCACCTCTGAGTAATTAATCACCAGTCAGTGACTTTGGGATGTCCTGAGATGTCATGAAGTCCCTAGCAAACATCAGAATACAATGCAAAGTAATCCTCAGGCTTCAACAGGAACTTCTGTCTAGATGAAGAAATTCTTCATGGTTTTTTGATGACCTATGAAATGAGAACCACGCCAGATAGCCATGGTGCTTCCTTCTACTCTTAAAGAAAAAAAAAATCTGCATGCGCTTCATTCACTACCAACACATATAACAGGTTAGTGCAAATAAAGCCTTACTTTCATCTCCAGATAGAACAGTTCAATTCGATATTTATTCTCCTTAAGTCCTTATCAAAATGCACAGAGAACCTAAGGAAAAGGAATGGATGAAACAATCAAAAGATTTATTATGGGCAGAAGTGCAAACATTCAAACCCACCCCACCTCCCCCTGACCTTATATTTTTAGGAAACTGGTAAGAGCTTAATTGTCGCTGAAAATCTTTCCTTCCAATCGTATGTTGTTGATTTTGGCTAGCAGTTTCAAAAGATACAGGGGACGAGGAGGACGCAGATGTACAATTCCATGTGAAACCAGTTCAAAAAACACTCAAAATGGTCCAGGTTTTTTGTTGTTCTAATTCCTCCTGCTTCAGTGAAGCTGAACCAACTATTGAGTTATGGAAGAGAGTTGCAGAAGTGTTGCTACTCCATACAACCCTGTACAGTCGACAGCTCCTCCAAAGCACTGTGAAATGGACTCCTCCTCACATCCCTTGGTCTGAAGTCTGTAACGTCATAGTCTGCCTCTTTATTTTAATTCACAGCTGAAAGTTTTTGATAAGAAAAAACAGGAAGCAATCCTATAAGTAAACAGAGACACGTTCAGGGTGGATCCACACCCACCTAGAAACTGAGACTTTCCATTATGGAATGCGCCTACTAATAACCCATATCTACTCTTCACAGTCAAGGCAGATCCATTCAATGTATTTTTACACTCTAAACTTCAACAAAGCCTCCAATCAAATCTTTTCTGTATTTCAGAAAAGCTGGTGGCAAGAATGATAACATCAGTTTCCATTCCCCAGCTGTTGTTTGGGAATATGTCACTTTCTAGTAACCAAAATAAAACAAATGTACAACAAATATACTTCAGTTGTGCACATAATGACAACTGATAAGGCCGCTGTACTTAAGAGCCCTTCTAGCCCACCAGGAGCATCCCTCTTTAAGGTATTCACATTTTTCAGTATCTGTTACAGTAGCTCAAAGGCTGTTTGCTGCTTGCCGTCAGACCTCAGACTTAGCTACTGTTTAGATTAAAAATTAAAAAACAATTTCATAAGGTTCAACCTATTCCCTCCTTGAAGCACCTTTATCTAGCTGGCTGGACTGGAAAGAATAGAGACAGTTTGTTTTAAAAAGCAGGCAGACAGAAATGTATATTTTTAAGCAAATAGCAGTAAATATTCCATGCCGTAACCGGCCCACTGCAGGCCAGGCTCCCACTGGCCCCACTGGAAGCTCCCAATACAGACTGATTGCTGCGTGGGTTTGAGCTCCTCACGCATCGGACCCCCAAGCACAGCTGAGAGTCTGCAGAGTCAGAGCAAGCTGTTTGCAGGCCAGCAACTCCCAGGTTCCCAAAAATGGAAGACAGAGCCCACTGCTGTGCTCAGCACTGCTAACCAGCCACAAACAGGAGCCCATCCCCTGGGGAGCACCAACAAACTAGCCAGAGCAGAGCATTCCAACTTTCAGAAAATTATCAGCACAGTAGATTGTAACAACCCCTCTTCTAACAAACCACAGACTGACCCAGGGGGTGAGGTAATGTCACCATCCGAACATACACTTTCACGAGCCTTGCGATCCACACAGCAAAACATTCCAGCTTCAGGGGTGATTCCCTTGCTTTCTGCAATAAAAGAGGTTGCAAAGACTGAAAGCTAGCAGTGCCCCAAAGAAGATGTTTTCAGAAAAGACAGCATTCTGAGAACGACTCGCATCCTGCTACCCCCAGACTCCAGAGCTGTGCCTGCACTGCTCGCCCACGGGCAGCCTGCTCCCAGGGTGTGCCACCAGGTATTTACAGGAGAGGCACAGGAAGAAACTGGCTCTTGCAAGGCCTTGTGCATTCTGACAAAATACTATTCCTTGTGTATATTATCATAATTCAGTTTTCCAGTTGTCTCATTTTAAAGACTTACAACAACTTTTGGGTAAGTGCTGAGGGACCAGGCGAAAAGTTACATTAATTAAAAAGATGACAAGCAGCAGCCGCTCTCCTCTGGTGAGGACACTGATCCGGGAAGAGGCTGCTGTGCACACAGAGAACTCCTGCCAGTAGAGATTATAAGCATTGTATCACACAGCCATCTTCCTCTGACAGAACTGATAGAGCTGCTGTGTTGCTAGCACTTGCATTGTTAACAGGCACTGTAAGATACTCGACATTCTTTCTGGAGACCCACCTGCTGGCACCCAGTGATTGGGTAAGAATATCAGCTCTCTTTACAGGTTGTGTTGTTGCAAGATGCCTAGTGTCATTTGGCTACTCAGGCTTTTGGAAATGAGATCTTCAGATAGACATCCTAAGTGGAAAACAAAACAGAAGCTGTTACAGATGAAACTCTTGTTAGGAGAGTGGAGATGGAAATGCAATTAGCTGTTTACCTCACAGATGAACTTGAGGCACAGTTACATATAAGGGTGGGGAAGCCTGCAAAGCCAATTCTAGGGCTGCATCTGCACTGTGCATAAACAGCGAGCTTCAGTTCCTGGTTTGGTACTTAGGATTTTCCACAAGGCACTGATTTGATTTTAAAAAATGACTTTTACGTAAGTAGTACACTTTGTGCAAAACTGGTTAACTCTACGCCCTCAAAATATCATGCGCTTCCCAGCATATAAATCCCAGACCTTGACATCTAAAGAATGCTTGGCAGATCCAACCAGAAACACAGCCAAGCTAGATGTCAAAGGTATTTGTAAGGTTTCCAGTCAGCCAAGAATATTAACACCTTGCCCATACTTAAAAGGAATGAGATTTTTGTGGCACTGGAGACAGTGCATGAAGAAATGATTAAGACAGTTTTTACTGCAAAAAGGTCGTGTGCTTGCTAGGCTTCGAATGCGTTCATCACAGAGAGAACCCTCCAGGATCTGCAATCCAGAGTGCTAGCTGGATTTGGTAACCTCGTTCAGTTTCTTAGGAGAGAAACGTCCTCATGTGTGCATATAGATGAAATTATCTGGAAAACTTCCATTAACAACAACCGCAAAAACAACAACAAAAGAGAGTCTGACTTTACAATGCCTTGAACTCAGAGAGAAATAGATGTGGAAGGGATCCCCGCAGACCACTTGGCCCATCTTCCAGTGCAGCACCCAGACCTGTTTGAGATTCTTATTTTGACAGGCCTTCAGACACAGCCTCCACAATACTCCCTTCTTCTGCGGTGCACCTCCTCAACAGTTCTAAAAGTTTCCCCAAAAATCTAGTGCAAGCGGTGGCACATCCTAAAGTAGGATGGTGGGATTTTCACACTGCACTGATATCCCGCAGATTTTTATTGGCATGACTTTATTACAGGCAGTGGAGCAGCTATGCACCAGCTGAGGATCTCACTGATACCCGGCAACACCAGTGGGCAGGCAGCTCTGAAGAATGTCCATCCAGCTTGTACAGAAATCAGGAAATCTCTTCACAGAAGCTCTATAGATATCTCTTAAAATCCACACTAGGTTTCACGGATGTTACGGGAAAGCACTCCTGTTTATTGTAGGCGCAGGGAGGGAGCAGCATTTGTTGGCTGCAGAGGCTGGGAGGAGCACAGCCCTCGGTGCCAGAAAACAGCAGAGGCCACGGGATCTGGCCCCAGCCCCTGGCCTGCCTCCCACTTCTCCGGGCGTGCAGGTCTCCACCCAAGAAGCAGCCTGAGCTGTGGTCAACCTATCTCTTTCCAAAAAGATGTTTGCACCAGTTCAGCCTTTTCTGTGTCATCCACTATTACACATTACTTTTCCATTGGACCCCAGCCTTCCTTCTGTTTCCAGGGAAAGTGGTCCCCAAAAGCAATCAGTTGATACTCCGTTCATTTTTTTACATGCTACTCGATGCCTTCCTTTCTGCTCTTAACACTGCGTTTCACATTTGTTTGCATTTTTTTCTCCACTGGTGCTCATAACTAAATACCCCACTACTTCCTAGCCCCCTCACAAACACCAGCTTTTGGCTTCCAGTCTCTGTTTAGCCAGACTTCGGATCCACGAAACCTCTCAGTTTTATTCGTGCTGACCTACCAAACTCCACTCTGCCAGCCCTCATGCACTGACTTCTTCATTTGATATATCCCTGTTTTCACAGGCTGTTTCCACAGAAGTGGCAAAGCAACAAATCTGTACTAACAGCGTTCCTAAACAGCATGTCAATATATTTTAACTAATTACAAAAAAAAAAAAAATTATATAAGATGGGACACACTTGTAAGAAACAGTTGAAGTTCTTTAGTTGAAAAACGCAGCAAAAACATATTTAACTTGAAACAGATACACAGGACAAAATACTTCAGAACAAAGAGTTCAAATGAGATGCCTACGAGTTACTAAGAAGGGGGAATTGGGAGTGTCAGGCAATGCATCTGTGTAATTTATTGGCACAGCCCACCTGAACTTTCCATAGTACATTTTCTTACCGACCGAAACTTTTGGGAGACACCAATCTCTTAAGATAGCCTCTGTGTGTGACTTCTCCTTTTTCTCCTTACATTTTTTTGGTGAAGAAAGAAAACCTGTTCTTACCCTTCTGATCTCTGTTCTGCTGCAGCAATGCACACTCAGCAATCACCTCCAAAAAAATTACGGGCCATTAATTCCACCAGATGCTCTCTTCTCTTGCAGCTCTGTTGAGGAAATGCTCAGCCATTACAAGATCTTTTGGGTACTCTTCCACTGCTCAAAGCCAGGCCCCTACGGCTCTCACATCAGCTGCTTCTTTGCCCACCTCCCGTGGTGCCAGAAGGGACTTTCCTCAACCAAAACCAAATGTCCCGTCTTTCCCCTTCTGAAAAAAAACAATGTAAATTGATTGCTAAGCCTGAGAGTCTGTCATTGACATTTCCTAGGACAAGAACATTTATTTATCTTCTCCTGAGATACACAGCGCAGCTGTGCAAACAATGAATGCTTCTGAGCAAGCTAATAAATCTGCAATTAATATCCAAGAATTGTCTAATGGAGAGGACTCAGTTAATCTTAATGTCATAAGAGAAAAAATGCGTGTAAATGCTATTCAACCCGCCAGCAGCCAGGTAAGCGAAAACCTATGGCTGTGCTAAAAGACAGCAAAGTTAGTGGAAAAATGGACACGCAATTTAGAGCAGGCCCAGACCCTTTGTTCACAGTTTAGAGGAACAGTGTGTGGGCTTATGCAAGGTGAACATCCTCTGTGAATCTGGATCTATCTGTGACTCTTTCTAGCCCCATTTGATGCTGCCCTGTAATCCAAAGCTCTGAGATCTTACACCTTCCACTTAGTTTTGTACATAGTAAATCACGCAGTCGTGGTCACGTAGCAAACACTGAGGAAATGGTTTACAGATCTCCACCCTCTATCTTCTCTGTCCCTTTCCTAACTGCTTTGACCCTCCCAAATCCCTCTCAGTCCCTCCAGAGTGATTGCAATAAGATGTCTTGTCCATGCAGAGATGCCACATTTGCATGCTCTGCCTCTGCAGCACTTTTGGACCGACTTCCAGAGGGAGTACCACAGCACTGCGCAGTTGCTTGCAGGCTCTGCAGAATTTTCAGTGACAATGTGACCCTTTACTCGTCAGAACTAACAACATTGGTCCATGGGCCTTGAAGGTTATGGATGTTGGTATGAATACGTAGCTCTTCTGAGACTGGTAGAAGGCTAGCCAAATGCTGACAATTAATTAGCTGTACGCCCTAACCATCAACTCATCATCTCCATTTCATAAAGTTTTGCCTGTCTTAGTGTTCCCACTCCCTGCATGTGAATCTCTGCTCATTGCTAATAAACACTGATAGTCAGCACAGACCTGTAACATAAGCACTCGGATTACTCACACTACAGTCAAGACAGAGCTTGCTTTTGTGGGCACCAGGAGCTGTATCGCTGAGACCACTGCACACAGATGCTTTAAGAAGGCCAATGGGACTGAGTGCACGTGCAGACTGGAGACCACAGCAAAGCAGCACGGCCTTCACAGCTCTGAAGATAAGGTTTTCAGGGGTCCCGTGTAAGTCAAAGTGCTGTGATTTTTAATTGGCACAGGAAGAACTTAGCACACAGGCCTTCAGATCTGTCACTCTGCTCCTAGGGTGCCATCCTAGATGCCATCAGCACTACCGTCAAAGAGCTGAGAACTGGAAGAGTAATAGGGACATTGAAATGTGAGTGAGTGCACAATCATCTCGCTTGGCTCCAGGATCCATTACTTACCCACACTGACTTTTGAACTAGCAGAGGGCTTAGCAAAGCCTAGCATAAGCGCTCAATAATTATGGACATGTGTTTACCCTGCAGATATATTTGGATGGTCTGGCAACTTTTGAGTAGGAAGGATACAAGGAAAATTTACAATAACAAAGTCAAGTATTTGTTCTTCCTCTAGACTCTGCTTATTGCCCTCAGATCCTGATCTCCTTGACACTCAAGGACAGTGCCTTGCAGATGCTGAAGTGCCTTAAACTCAGCTGGCATTGTGCGAAATCTCAAGAACTGGAACAAAAGGCTTCTTGCAGTGAAAAATGCTCCCTGGGCAAGTAGAGATGTTCTCACCCATGCCAGGGGAAATAACTCATGCTAAACTGGACCTGCCTCTGCACAAATCTGACCAGCTTCAGCTGCCACTTAACTCCATGTGAGTCACTCCCACCTGTTTCAGATTTGAGTTTGTCTGGGTGTCTTTGCTATAACTCACAGGGAAGTGCTCTCATTCACTGCACATTTCACTCTCTCTGCTTGCTTTGATTGGTTTCAAGGTGGCTGAAAGTTTCTGATTCATCGCTGCCAGTAGGCACTCACACACCCACAACGCTCGCTTCCAAGTCCAGCCACCCTGCTGCACTTTACTCTGGGGAAGACACGCATGAGAGCACAGTCTCAGGCGCCTTGTGGTCCTCCTGTTGGGCTAAGATGGTGACATGTATCTTGTGGACACGAACTCGCCCCAATCCAGCATCATCTATTGGTCGCAGAAAGACTCTCAATGACTTTGACAGTTATTTTCTTTAAGCTGGAAGACAGCTACCACTCTGTTTCACTGACGTGAGACCTGAATCACAGAGTTCTTGCTCACTGTTGAATCCAAACCAGAAGTGCACTCTGACCAATGGTTCATCCCCACCCATATTTATCTTTGCTTTGATTGCTAAGACTTCACATCATTCTAATCCGTATGACGCTGCTCAAGAAATGGATCCATTCTATGTGGGCTTTTCTTTTAATTTACCCAGGTCCCCTTTGATCTTATGAACCTCTGTATTTAATTACAAAACCTGAATGAGCTTCATGTTTTATCTCCTACTGCAGTTTGCTCAGGTCTTTCTTTTCTTTTTGGTTTATGGAAGAAGAGTGCAATTCCTGGAAGCTCAGCTCTTTAATTTTAATATCTTACTAGTGCTACAGTAAGATCACCTCCAATTTCTCCTCATATTTGACGCATGAATAAACAATAAGCAGGGGCTGCAGAACATTACAAAGGATGCTTCTAAATGGATAAATACACTCACCAGCCATAAAGGGCCTTAGTGATTACCTGGGGCAGAAGGGCCTTGGTGGTATTGCTCTCCATTTGCAACCAACGTAAATGTAGTAATTCACACTTACCCTTCACTGCTGAAAATTTAAAAATAAACAAAAAATATAGAACTAGGAGTAACAAAGAAAAGTCTACACTACACTTCAAACTGACTGTACAGAACATGGAAGGAGAACTGAGGAACCGTCATGTTGCAGTGAGCCAAACAGCTAAAGTATTGTGATACAACAGAAAACGAAGCTGGCAAACTTCTTGTTACTGCATTTCTGTCTCTTTGTCTGCATCTTGTTGTCTGGCCTGACTGAGAGCTGGACCTCTTATATTTGTACCCTAGGACATTTTGGGATGCACTGACAATGATGCTAATCGTGGCAGACTGAAAATGTTATAGAGCAGGTGAGGACTCAGACCACTCAAATCCAGTAAAATTGGAATACTCCTTGGGACCCCTAGGCCAGCTTTATCTAAACTTTGTACCACCAGAACGTTAAGAACAGCTAACTTGAGGTTTTGACCAAAGAGGCTGGATTCTGTGCCAGACGCACTTCGTTTCAGTATGGCAACTACACTGCTGAATTTACCGTTGGGCAGGATGTTTAGATCCTAAATCCTTAGTAGGTAGTGCCTGGCAAGCAGCTGAGCTAGAACAAGCTATCTAGATAGTAGATTCAGACAGTGCAACAGAATGGCTCTCCAGCTGGACTTGAGTGCCCCGCTTCTGCGTTTATTAGCTGAGCTAGTCTCACTTTCAGATTACTTATTTTTAATTCCAGACTGCAGGAAGCTGAGCCTGAATGGGCCAACTGGAAGTGGCTGCTACGTTATGTCTGTAGCAGTTCGTACCTGACAATATCTATCAGCAGAGATTCAGGCACCGGGAGGACTACCTCCAGCTGCGCCTTTGAACCACCACTGAACACCTGACATCTTGTTTCATCCCAACTCACAGCAGTGAGTAACGTGGCTTCCTAATACATAAAACTAAAATCTGTATCTAAAATTAAGCTTCTACATTAGCTATGCATGCTACAGCTCATTAAAAATTGATAATAATTTCAAGCTCTGACACATAAGTAGGGAAATATATTGCTCCATACGCACAAAGCACTGAAATAAAATATCCATTATCTGCATGCCCCGGTTTCAGCTGAGTACTGTGGAACGTGGTGGTGATGAAAACAGCAAGATTTTGCTGGCCTGCCACAGGCTGTCCCTTTTGCTGGGTTATGCTTACAAAGCTATTAGGAAGGTGAAGGAAGTGAGGTCAGAAAAGTGGTTGACCATCCCCTGGCATACATAGTCTCACGCCACAGGAACAGGGCTTTGTACAATGGAACAATCTAACTTTGTTTCTCCTTTGAAGGTTGTAGGAGTGTAGGAGCACTGGAAAGCAGCCAACTTCAGAGTTCACACGGCAAGCGTGAAACAGTGATAGGTACCACAGAGAGCTTTACCACGGACTCCCTGGAATAATGAACTCACAAACGTGCTTCTCAACAGGCAACAAACGGTATTCTAAGGCCACAGTAGAGCCCTATGCCACACCCCTAAAGGCAGAGGTCTGCTCACACCAAGAATCCTCCCCATGCCTGAACCTTTGTTTAAAAGGTCAGCTTTGCTAATGAGGCCCCACTATCCAAATCTGGCCCTTACGGGTGTCTTTTTAGATGAAGGAAGTGGGTTACTGTTCTCTCTGAATGTGTTGTCTCACAGAGGTGCATTGTTGTCCTCCTACATGCTTCTAGTACGGATATTTGCTACAGGTTAAGTGTGTAAGGAAAAACATTTGAGCAAATTTTACTTCTGTCTACCTGAAGGTTTGTAAAAATGGTAATAAAACGTGGCAAAAATGAAGTGAATTGGAAGTCACAGTGACAGAGTCTGCAAAAACACAATACTCATCTACCTGCTGTGGATCCACACGTTTTCAGATTAGACAGTCTGCTTACAAATATGTTTCTTAACACCTGTGAATAGGACATGAAGCAATACTACTGAAAGGGAAAGAAAAAAAAAAAAAGACAGTGCTTATGTCCTGTAATAGGATTAAACTGTTTTTCAGGCTCAATTAGCTGACTCACTATTTTAACTTGTTACCAAGAAAGCATCAAAGTGATTCACGGGATGTACGGCAAATACCTACTCTATTCAAAGGACAAATTCTGCAGCAAGTAAAGGTGCAAGCATGTGTACAAGAGGTGTGCACGCATCAAGCAAAACTGGCTTCTCCAAAGGATTTTTGGTCTGTGCCATTTACTCTGTCACAGAAAAGATACAATCCACCAAATACAGTTCCTACAGTAATCCTGCAGCCTGAGTCTCCTCTTTGCAGTAACTCACTAGGCAGTAGGTCTGTGTGAACAAACACAGCAATCTTCATTAGACCTTTATTAAATCCCCTGTGTACACACCCAGCTGTCTGTTCTCACCAAATTCTTCACAAAATCTCATAAACTGAAATTACCAAGCCTCATCCACGTCACCCTTGGTGCTGTAGACTCATTGACTAATTAGTGACATCAGCTCCTGTAACCTAGGAGATGGGGAGACAGTATTTTAGATGAGCGTTAGAATATTCAGAGACATTTCCTGAGATTTAGATTTTGGTTCTGTTTAACATTTTACCACACCAGCAGATTAGCAGTACAGCTAATCAAAGCTGGGCATGGCTGGCACAGTCAATCCAGTAACATCGTCACCATGATCACAATACCTGAGTACCTTAAATTCACGATAAGCTTTCAAGATTCCTGCAAAGACAAAAGCATTGTCCTTACAGAGAAAGCGCTGATGCTCATAAAATCTAATGGGCTCACAGTCGCTATGTGGATGGAGGAGCTCAAAGCTACCAATTAAATCCAGATTTTCCGAGTCTGAGCTGAATGCTTAAATCCAGATGCCCCCTGTTCTGATCTAGTGAATTCCTTCTGCTCTTCTCCTTGCTTCCAATGTTCTAAGAAATCACTCAGCCTAGAGATACAGGCAGTGGTGATATTGCCAGGGTATCTTGCCTTTGCAGTGCTATATGTTAGTAGATCATGTACCAACATGGTGTATTGATCACCTTCAGTGACAGGAATAGCTATTGCAGGATGAAAGTGGTTTATAGCTCTGGAAAGCATCNATTTAAACAAAGTTATTTTTCTGTAATTTTGCATGGCTGCAACTATTTTGGTGCTTAGGTTGAAAAACAAACAAGTCTACAAATCTGGAGGTGTTTTTTTATTGAGAAGTTACACCTCTCACTATATTACTGCAAACCACCCTTGCGAGCACACACCGTAACACCATGTAGCTATGTCACAGGAAAAGGGCTTTAATTTCTGTTGATTTATTTCATCTCATGTGCTAGAACTCATCTCAGTAGTGCAAGAAACCCAGAACATGAACATCTAAAGGTAGTTTAGCTGTCTGCGTGGTCACAATGCAAACCAATGCCAGGTGAAGTCGCTCCACTGACAGCAGCTGTGTTACATAAGCCAAAAGCTCCGACTGGGCCAAGCCATAGCTCTCAAGCCAAATGTCTGCAGTTTAAATCAGTATCCATTGTTTATCATACAGAGCAGCTTTGATTCTGAGAGTCACTTTCCAGCCATTTGCGTGCATTAGGAGCAATTTGCAGAGGGACGAACTCTGCAGAGTTTTGGGAGATTTGGAAAAGGAAAGAAGGTAACAAGGCGTTTTTCTTATCCAAGCAGCTCTTTAGATACTCAGCAGAGCGAAGCAAGCTGCTTGCCCACATTCTACCTTGTTGTTTTACTAATGTTTTAATTGACTTTTGCAGTGAGCGTCTTATTATTTTCTCTGTGTTATTATCTGCAAAGCAGCACAGAGCAACAGAGACCAGTGCTCCCTGGTATAAGGTGGTACACACACTGCCTTCAGAGACATTCCGCAGACAGCCTAGTTAAGGAAGGAAGGAAAAGAGAAAGATTAAAGATAACATGGTTGGAAGGATCAGAGCCAAACCTGTGTGCAATGCTCACCTAACCAAGCCTCAGGCATCTAAATAACTACTTCTTGGCTTCTGTAGCTGCAAGTTCTTCTGTCATTAAAAATTAAACAAACAAAGGTTAGTATTATTTAATAATCACATTGCTCTCGCAGCTCCTCTCAAGTACTGGCAAATAGCTTTCCCAGTGAAGAACGTCGCTCAGGCTGAAAGTGGTTGGAGGCAGGGGGAAGACCATAGGCACAACTGCACTGAGCTGTGCTAGAAAGGGGTTCTGGAGCACCCATAGAACTCCCAGTAAATGTTATTTTTTTAGGTACTGTTAAATTTAAGTAAAAACTTGGTCAGGACAGTGACCAGGTCACCAGCACTTGCTCAACAGGATGATCTCCTGGAGTTAATGTGACATATTTTGACTCTAATAGGTTCCTTAGTCATTACATCGGGTGTTTACTCACTCCATACCAGATATTCCCCACTTTCACTCATGGTTAGAACCACAGTGTTTCATAGATGTTCTGTGGTTGCACAAACCACTTCCCCTCCCATGTGCAGTGACAGCAGTTGCATTCATAGAAGAGTTCTAGCAGGAACTTCGATGGGTCACAGTTTAATCCCCTTTGATCTGTGCCAAAGAAATGCAACAGCAGGTCTGTGTCCGTTTTCAAAGACTGCAGTTTTGTCCTGCTCCCAATACTTACTACAAATGAGAGATGCGTATTAAACTCAGGCTCCACTCCTTTTGTTAGCCTGGAATCACTGACTTTGCAATTTCATTAACTTGCAACTAGACGAAAGCCGCAGCCCCCAGAGACAATTGGAACATAAAGTGCCACTCCAGGGCCTGATCCAGCTCCGATTAATGCATTTCCATTGACTCCAACCCCAGCCTATAACTAAAGATTGTCTGGAAAAGACTTGACAGTATATTACCAGTGATTTCAATTCTAAACTGTACTCTAGTCATACTGGTAGCTGCTGCTGTATTAAACATGCTGACCATCCCCTGCCACAATGCACACAGATATTGCCACACATCACAGAAATATGAGGGTATTAGTGCTTAAGCTGGCATGTAAAATGACAGCGCAATAATGCTTGAATACTTGCATCTCAGGCTGCTCCACCGCTCTTCACAAGTGAAGTTCCCATTACAACTGCTGTTTGCATCTAGTGGCAGAACTTCACCTCCCTTCTACGCCATTAGATGCAAACAGCTGCCTGCCCTCCTTGGAAACATAGCCCCAGTGCTGTGGTTTTGTGAATGACAGCCTAAGGCAGGATACCGTTCCCAGCACATGACCGGACATAAAGTCTGGGAACAAGCCATTAGGTTATGGATTTCAGCTGGTTTGGCATTCATGTTACAGACAGACAGAATTGATGAACTTGGCAATGGACAGGAGGCAGACCCATCCCCATGAAGCGTCTGTCAGCTGAGTGCAGCACAAAACATTTTAGGCTGACTAGTGACAGACTAATCTATTGCAATTACAACTGTTGATTAATTATAAGAGGTTTCAGAAATTCACTATCGCAACTATATAGGCCAAATCTTACAAGTTCTGTCAAATTAGTGCTATAGAAACAATAACATGGCTGATCACTCACTGTTTTCCTTCCATAGTGCAAACACAAGAAGCTTGAGTACTGGCACCTTCAACCTCAGAATGGGGTTTCCTGCAGAACCATGGAGTCCTCTCCCAGTTTTCCTTTCAAGACCTTCCAACTTAACAGGCTTCTGCTCGTCCACCTGCACAGACAGCTTGGTAACTCACATCATAAAGGTGCACACATCCACCTACCTAACTCCTACCCACCAAAGCATATCTCTAAGGATAGAAAAAAATAATCTTCCCCCAAGTCCCTTTTATATTTGAATATTCAAAAGTACAGCAGAGAAAAACATTGACACTTCATTGACAAGATCTTCTCACTGCCTGCAAAGGAAGTGTGTGTGACAGAGCAAACAAGACAGCTAGAAACTGCAAGAAGCCTTAGTCATCAGCTTTGCCATTTGGTGCTGGGCCGTACCAATGGCAGGCCGAGTTCACTGCTGTTCACTGGTTATGCTGCTTTCCATCCCTGAACCAGAACAGAGGCTGGTAGTCTGTATCAGTGCAAGAACACTCCTAAGCAGGATCGCAAATGTTGCTAATGCATCCCTAGCAGTCGAAAATTCTCTTAGGGCCTGAAAGATAGCGCCTGAAAGATAGCAACTGTACATTCGGTACGTTCTGTACAGTTACTCTGCTAACAAGAGCCATGTTGCTGGCAAAAGACAGCACGGCCTGCCTGGTTCCTAAAGGTTGAGTAAACCAGACTGTAGGTAAAACTGGGTTTTACGATCCTCTCCCCACTGAATTTCACTTCAGATGATGGTTAGGGAGAGAGGAAGGTGGAAGCAACAAATGCAGTTACCAATTCTCCTTCATCTCACTTTCTTTTTTAAACATTATTCTACACCAATGCCTGATTTAGGTAGCTGCACTTCCCCAGGCCTAAGCAGCCACACAAGCATTCAGACACAGAGGTAACACTAAAGACCTGGCAATCAAAAGACCAGACAGTGCAGCAGTTAAAGCCCAATGCCAGGCCAACGCTTGCTCACTTCTTCCCTCCCTTTGTGTCTTGAACGCAGCACAGTACAAACCCAGGCTCCACTCAGACCTCAGGGACAGCAGCAACGTGGACACTGTCCAACCCCTCCCATGAGTGAATTCTCTCACCCTACCCATGTGGTGGAAGCCTATTTCGGTGGAGGGAGACAATCTGCATCCCCCCCTGCATGACAGCACGGTTGATTGTACGCCGGGCTGGTGACATGTGAGAACGTACTAACTGCTTTTATCCTCCCACTGTTGCCTTGAAGGATCCTTTAGCTCCCAGACTATGACTCGGGCATGCTGGGTAGCACAGCTTCTAAAGGAATTCCTTGTGACCAAGCTCCTAACAACACACCCAAATGTCGCAAAAAGTCAGTAAACACTTTGAAAACTCAAGTGCATATTCTAGATAGCAACACCAGGAACTTCTGTTTTTAGTATCCACTACAAAAAGTCCTGATTTTTGTAGAGCACATTTCAAAGATTTTACTGTATTTTTTTTAGTCTCTGGCTCATAGGATCTCTGATTTAAAAAAAAAAAAAAAAAAAGACATAAAACAAGACCAATCCCTTTTCTTCATTGCATTCATTTCCTAGTAACAGCCCACACTTGTGCCTAAATCTGTGAGGGAAGGCTTCTGCTAGAGCTCTTATAAAATTCCTCCCTTGCAGCTTCCTTCTGGCCTGAAGCTTGGTGCCTGATAATGACCCCTGAGGCTCGAAGAACAGCCCAGCTTGCTGGGGAGGTACAAGGAGCAGTTCTGCCTGGATAGTGTGACCATACCTTGGCTCAGGTTTCCCAACTGCAATGACTCATTTTTCATACCATTAATATCCAGGTTACTGTCACTGTAGCTCTGGCAGGCCAGTCATGGAAGTGTCTGGACTTATTTGACCACTAGCTATCTCCTGATTCATTTCAAGGTTCAGGTTATTTTCACATTACATTATTTTAACTGTAAACAGACTGTTTTCAGACATTCTGGAAGAAAATATTTTCTCATAGCTTTTTTGTATACGGGTATGGTATGTTTATGATGTCACTGATAGAAGACAGAGCTATTTTCAGAACATATGTATTTTGTAACTAGTACAAATTCAATGGAACTGTGAATTCTCCATACATTCAATGACTAGGGAAATGCTTTCGCTAACTCTTGATGAAAACAAAGAGCATCATCAATTAAACAACAAATCTGTTAAAGTAACAAGCTGACAAAGCAGAGATAAATATACACATCAGAGGAACATGACCAAGGAGCCAGCACAGTTACTACAAATCCACCAGAGAAACTCGGAACAAAAGAAGTATCTTCCACAAGTAGGTCTGATAGAGATGAGAAGTCATCAGAAAGTAGTCTTCTCTTCAAAAAGAGAAGTACAGGTGCACTGGGCTGGTTTTGGACAGTGTATTTATAGTCTGATTGCTGTGTATGAATGAAGCTACACAACATCCACTGCTGTTAGGGAATATGAGTCAGAGCCTGGAAACATTTACTCATGTAAGCTATGAGTAGCACTGTTACTCACGGGTAGAAACCAGTTATCTCAGGAAGGAGCTGGGCAGTCTGGCCATTGCTGTTGCTATATGGACAGTAAAAACAACGGCTGGCCATTTTAAAACGATACTTATCGTAACGAAAGGATCCCAGCACTGAGCTTGTCTACAGCATCTGCTGATCCCATCTCGTGTCAAAATTTAAGATTATAAATTCCTTCAGATTTCTCCTTTGATGGCACAGGTTAATTGTCC